>JAOTAV010084571.1:0-12096 GCA_026546445.1 Cyclargus thomasi | reverse complement strand
TTGGTAAATTGGATCAATTTTGTAGTAACAGTTGCTAATATTTGACTCATTTTTGGCTTGATAATCTAAAAAATTTATAGAAATAGTAAGAAAAAATATTAGACCGCACTATATTAAATTTAAAACTAAATTCAAAATATAATCTATAGATTAATGTTAAGGATCTCAATTACACTAATTGTAAAATTTTTAATCTATGGTACAATTAATTATTTAATATCTTAGGATAGACTTTTTTTCTGACGAAATTTAACAAGTCTGCAAACATTAATCATTATATCAAATTTTATCTAAGTTATAAAATGGTATATTAAGTTTGAACAAGAATAAAAATTACTTTAAAGAAGTGATATAAAGAGTTTAACAATGTGCGTTTGCACCCTTGTTCAAAATAAGGGTGACTTTGCATTGAAAATGATTGATAAGAGCTACTGTGGAAAAATGCATTCAATCGAATTGATAAGGATAGAAGTATAAAACAACATTTTAAATAAACTGTGCATTTTTTTTAGTTTAAGAGTTTTACTTAGAGAGATTAAAATAATAAACCCATAATTACATAATTAAAAAGATTTGGCTTGTTATTATTGAAAGAAAACTCTAAGATCAGATTGTATTGAAAACAAAAAATAAGAAAATGGGTATCAAATAAAACAATAAGTTAATTAATAAATTGTTTTCTTTTTGATGTTTCACTTTTTCAGGAACCATTGCCTTAAAGGGATATTCTATCAAGATGTGGCTTGTTTAAGAATTTAAATTTAAAATGTTGTGTAACATAAATTAATTCATTTTTACAATGCTTATATGTTTGATCTTTAGAAAATTATAATACAAAGTTGTCTGACTAGATTAAATAAAGTTCTTGTGAAAAATGAACTTTAAATACAAATTAATTTAACAACCCCCTTAGTATTTTTCTAGGAAGTATGTTATAGAAATTAAAGTGATTTGATGTTTATCAAAAGCACAACAAATAAATCTATAAAATTTGATTCTAGTAAAAAGGTTGAATTGTTTTTTGATTCAAATATTTATAAGAGGTTTGTCTTCATAATAAAAATGTTATTTGCCATTTTTTATTACAAAATAAAATCTTTTATTACAGAATATTGAATCTCTAAGTTTCTTTTAGAATTTTCTTAATTTAGTACAATTAAGCATGTATTAATTGATTTAAAAAAAATTATTCACAAATTTTTGTGTTAAAGGAGAACTCAAAACTGTAAAGTGTTTAGAGAACAAAATAACACAAGCTTTGATTTTTAAATCATGAAACGATGTCTATAAATAAAAACATTATTTTATAAAGATTTGAGACAAAATATTTTGTGCTATTTTATATCTTTTTTCTATCTATGAATGTTATTAATAAAATGTTTAATTGCCTTACGAAACGCTATTCACTTGTCAGCATAGTATTTCTTATATTAAAAATTTATATACAGTTTTCAAATTTTTTGATGTTGTACAAATTCTTTTAGGATAAACTATTTATTAGATAACCGCTGCCATATATTGAGAAATATGTACAGCGGATTGAGTTTTTACTATAATTAAATCATAAAAAGACTTTTATTTGTCATTTTTGTTATATTTATGAATTTTAAGAAGTAATTTTGAATTTTTAAATATTTTAAATAATATATGCAGAAATTAAATCTAATGATTATCTTAGATATAAAGGGCAGTTTTTAAAATTAGATAAAACTCAAATATCTTTTCAAAAAAAAACTTTAACAAGTAAAATAATGTCATGTTAGGGTCTAAATTAACTAAAGATGTTTTAAGTTGAAATACAATCACCGAAAAGTATTAAACTTATTAGCTATTTTCTTAAAAATTGAAGTTTTAAGAAATTTGGAAACAAAATAAGAATATCACATCAAGTAAATTTACAAACTGGATTTAAAATACATTTTTTACTTTTAAGTTAGTTTGATTATTAAAAAATTTCAAAATATTCCTACAGCCGTATAATTTACTTTTGTTGGATACGACAATTTGAAGAGTAAATTGCCTGTTGATCTAAATTGCCAAGAAATACAGTCCTTATCTGTTAATAATATTTTAAAACTACTCTAAATATATAATATTTAATATATTTTATTTATATAATTACCAAACACACTATAATCGACGCTGAAAAAAGAATTTCATCATTTAAAGTATATTAATGCAATTTTTATTTAAACTGCCCAAAACCATGTTCATCAACAAACTCTATTACAATTATAAATAGTAAAATGAAAAAAAAAATTGATTTGAAAGCCTTCCATTATTGTTTGAGTAATGGTTAACGTTGTTTTAATATCGAAAAAATATTTTATTTAATATTTTTTAGTAAACTTCTAATATTTTGGTAAGTTATCATAAAATCTTTGATGAATGTAATATAAAAATATCCATGGTGATAGGTATCAATTAAATCCTTTTTTAAGTCTTCTTTGACTTTTGTTTCTTCGATATTTTCTAATTTTTTATTAAGCTTGTTTTCAAAATCGTCACCCATTTTCATTTCCCAAGCTTGAAATAATTCAAAACCAATATCTTCTTCAAAAATCTCATTTAATGCTTCTAGACATTTTTCATTAATAGAAATTTTTTTAGAATAGATTTCTTTGTATTTAACTTCAAATTCTTTCATTTTTCCTAAAATAAAATATAAAATGAGCTCTATTTTTCTGCAAAATTTAAATCCTAAAAAAATAAGTCAGGATAAATATAATTTTTTGTTATTTTTCTCACAATTTTGTTTTTAAACTCAGAAAACTTCTCAGGATTAGATGCTTCATCTGCCATATTTAAGTAATTCTTCATGAATCCTCCTATTTCCAAAAAAATCTTTTCCAAATCCATCTTCTTAGCTTCGGAAAGTAATTTTTTGGTGGTATCATGTTTGTGACTTCTTCCATTGTAGTGTATTGAGGTACTATTGTATTATTCATGAACTTAAATAACAAAAAGAAATTAAGTAGCATATTAAGGGCTAAAATTTTAATTTTTATGTTAAAAAAAAGGAGAATTCTAATTTATTTTTGGTATATTAATTTACCTTAAAAGATAATTGTTGTAAGTTTATCTGCAAATAACATAAATTTTTGAATATAATCCAAGTTTTTACTTCTATTAAAGTGATAAAGTATTACAATAATTTTTAGAATATATAATCTTTATTATTTAGGATCCTTTTTAATATTTCTTTCTAAACTGAAATGGATGATTAAAAATGGCATAATAGATTTTCAAATATAAGAAAGTTTGAGTCATTAATTAAAATATAAAAGTCAATAAAATTTTTTTATAAGTTATTTTTATTAAATTAGCTTATAAAATTTTTTGGAATAAAAAATATTTTGTGTAAGATATTTTTTTGTCGGAATTGTTTGAAGAAAACTTTTTTATAATTAGTGGGTTGAATACACAACATTGTTAAAGAATAATTATTATGTAAAATAATCTTAATATTACATAAATATTCTACAAAATCTTAAAAGAAGATAAATTTTTGTTTATAGTAGTGTTTGAATTACTAAAATCAGTTTATTGTTTTTTTCATTATTATTTTGAATTTTTAAGCCATAATTGACTAGAAAACATAAAGAGCCCTTTTATATTGCATTTTTTCTTTGAAATTATATATACAAAAATCAAAATACACATATAAACATTATTATAAATCAAACAACCTTTCTTTTAATTAGTTTAAAATTTTAATTAATATTATTAATGTTATATATAAATATTTATGCAAGACATGATAATAATTATGGTATTTTTAGCAACTTTTGATTGATAATCTGGTTAGATTTTGATATTCTTCTATAACAATCAGTTTCTCATCTTGAATATAATGTTTATTATTTTCATATAGGCATCTATATTTTGCTTTGCAAAAGAGTTTTTAATTTATTCTGGTTTTTCAGTACGATGGCAAAAATTGATTTATAATCTTAAGTTGAGTGAAAATATCAATTTTAACAAAAAGAAAGATAGTCCAGTAATCTTTCCACATATAAATACATTTATCAGTGTAAAAAATAATAAGAAGAATGTTTTAACATTTTAATAACTTTAAAATAAAATTTGGTTCCAAAATCAAAGTATAAAAATATCAGAAAATATTTTTATGCTTTAAAACATTAATAGCAATAAAAATGAATTAAAACAAAAAATATCAATTTTATGATATGACAGTTTTAAAATTCTCAAATTTTATTTATTTAAAATATCATAAGTTTCTATTTAACCTACTTAGACTTAATTCCGACAACCAGACATCTTTTGAATAAAGGTTATTTTATTTTTAACTATTTTTATTAGTTTGAATGTTATTAGAGATTTTGTATCAAGTGCTGGGATTTTATAAGAATTATTTGCTTTCTTGATAAAACATATCAAACATTTTAAAAATAAAATATCTTTGATGAGTATAAAGCTAGAAATAACCAAATCCTGCCTCTCACAAAAAAAAAACAAATTTGGAAGTGATTTTTGCGTTGGATTACAAAAAGGCAAGATTATATAGAATATTAAAAGGTTTCTAGCTCATGGAAAAAAGCTCAAAAGGCGAATCAATCAAAAAAAATATTAAGAGGACATGAAAATATAATTATCATGTCCTCTTAATATTTGCTTTTCTTAGAATTAGGGCTCAAACGTAAACCACTTAAGAAAGAATTTTTAATAATAAAGATAAAATTATTATGTCGGTTGCAACACTTTGTTGTGGATATAAAAAGAATAGCATTGAATTCTAATAAACCTAACTATGTAACAAACAATATGAAATATAATGATATTGAATTATAGAAAAAATACTTTTTATCAATGCTTTATTTAAAATTTACATTTTAAATGAAGAATAACATTCTAATAATGAAAAAATGTAAAATTTGATTAGAAAACGCGAGATTTAAAACGTTCTTAATTAGAAAACATTACAAAAATTTTTTGAGGATAAAATGCTACATATTAAAGCTGATTGGAATGTAAAAACAAAACACTTAAAAATGATGAGAAATAATTTCTATTGCTTAACATAAAATGATAGAACAATTCGAATTTAAATGTAAACAAAGATATTAATTATAATAAAAATATCGAATAAGTGTATATTATCATATTTCTCTTTTTTCTGGACTTTTGCTAAAATATGATATGAAAATGCTTTTATAAGGATAAAATACTATATTTACACCTAAAGCGCAAAGAATTTCGAATCTGAAAAAAGTTAAAAAGCTAAGAAACAATACAAAAATAACAAAAGAATCCTAACATAATAAATTTTATGTAAAAGATATAAATAAAAGCAGACTCGTCTTTATAAAACGAGGTTTAAAGTAATTTTTATATATCAAAATTATCCTATAGGTATCATGTTTAAATAAATATTTTATTTTATTCGAAATGAGCTGATAAGTCTCTGTAATAGGCTATGGTTTATAAGGCTTAAGTGAATGCAGCTTTCTCGCTTTTATTAGAATAAAATTAATTTAGAATACGTTTATTCTTGTAAGACCTCATTTATTTAATATTTTCTTCAAATACTTTTTGAATCTTTTTTTTCTTAAAAAGGAAACTTTATCAACCAGTAGTTTTGCTTTCCTGTTTTGATAACTTATGTTGGATACGTTGATCTTAGTTCTCCTTTTTAGAAGAAAAGGAGTAATAGAACAAAGCCGAAAAGGGATTGGCTTATTGTTCTCCTTTAAAGATATTTAAAGGAAAGTTTTAAATAAATGATGCATTCTCAATTTTATATTCTTTACACTCCTAGACACAAAGTGACTAGGGCCACCAAGGCATCCAACCAACTTATATCTCAAAAACAACTCGATGATTCTACAAAGTCTTTAAAATTAAAATGCTCATAAATAAAAAAAAACACTTAAATTTATTAGTGTAATCCGTATAATTATCTTCAAACATATCCAAAGAAAGATTTAAAATAAGAATAACACAATCTTAAAAAGGTATCGAGCTAATATCAGTTTAATCTAACTTCAAAATACTAAACTTTAGGTTTTAGATATTTTCTTTATATAAGGAATGTTTCTCTTAGACTAATTTATAAAAATTATTTAATTTAAATATAAATTAGAAAATCTTTTATATTCTAAAATTATATGTGAAACAAATTTATCTTTTGTGGTTTATCATAAGACTTAATATAAAATCTTTAGGATAAGTGAGTCTTTATAAGCAATATAAATTCCTACTAACAACAAAAAAACAAGTTAATTGAGTTTTGTTTAGAATTAGAAGAAATAAGAGTTTATTTGTTTAAAAAACAAGATAAATAAGTTTTATTTTTGTGTTGTAAAAAATTTTGTTTTCACCAATTTCTCCTAGTTTTGATTTTTAAACTTTATTTTTTAGGGAATATTAATTTAAAAAATAATTAAACATTTTTTATGTATAAAAATAGGTTATAATATTGTAATCTATAAGACTACTTATTAAGAGGCATTAATAATTAATTTAATAATCTTAAGATTGTTTATATTTAATGTTCTAGTTTTAGAAAAATCAACATTAAAGATTTTAAAAAAGTTCTTTAACAGAGTTTTTATGATTATTTATTTTGGGATTTTATAATAATCTCTATTACAAAAAAAAAGATAAATTTTAAGAATTTATTTTAAGAGTTCAGCAGGCTCAGAAACGAAAATTAATTAAAAAATACAAAATTTCATAAAAAATAAAATCATAGGTAATTTTGTGAAAAATGCAAAAAGATAGATTTAATAGATGTTTGTTTTTATTTTTTAAATTAAATTATATATTTTATATATAAATTACAGAAAAAATAAATTAATATTTCAAGTATATGTAATTTAATATGTTTTAAAATTCTTTTATTGCTAATTTTAGAATGTGAAATTGAATTAAAAGGAATTGTATCTGCTTTCTAAACGCAATTAGCAACATGCCATTCTATTACATATAAATATTTAACATCAAAAAGATTTGGTATAAATTTTATTTTTAGAAATTAAAAAAATTCTATAAAAAGTTTTTTGAATCATTTCCATAAAACTCATTTAATAATTTTAGAGATTGTTTTATATATTTTGAGTTTATTTACGCCGTTAATTTCAGTGTTAATTCTTCTAACTATCATAATTATCTTTATAATAAAAAGAGATACAAACTATCAAAAATTATATTTTTGATTAAATGCTTTAAAATTGGAAATTTGTACAAATTTATCAAACTAAAAAGTATAAATAAGTGAAAACTTACCCCTTATGAATTTAACTAAGTATTTAATAACATTTTTGATTTTCGTTAGTGTTACCATCTTTTCTACTGCAGGATTTTTTATAGGAAATAAAAAAAGCAGCACTGCTCCGTGTAATTTCGACCAAAGTAGTAACCCTACCATAATTAGAAATTTGATTTTAGAAAATGATAATAGTGAAATTAAGAAAAGATCAGTTGTTAATGAAAATATTCAATTCAACTCAACTAATAATTTAAGTCCTATGTTGAATAATATTAAATACATTGAATATAAAAAAAGTGACCTGGTTTCTTTATACTTTAATTCTGATGACGTAGGTTTGAATTCTGAAAAAGTAAATGAATTTGTTGATAATTTTGAGAAAGAGATGAGCGAATTAGCTTCAATTACAAATCAAGAAAATATAATTGTTAAAAGAATTTCTGTTCAAATTTTAGAAAAACATTTTAGCTTATTGCAAAAGGTAAGAAACCTACAAAATGAACTAAAAAATTACGAAAAATTTTTTGAAGATTTTGTTCCAGGCGGCAAAAAATTTAATGAAAAAAATTTGGATAAGCTTTTTTTGTTTAGCCCTGAATATGATGTTAAATACACAAATGAATATTTAAATCAATTGAAGGATAATGTAGACAAATATAAAAAGCTATTAAACACTTTAAGGGAAACTGTTAGCTGTTTTGACAAAATTTATGAAAACATTAATCGAATGTTTGAAATATTCATCTATTCTTATGAATTTGATACCACAAAATTTAACAAAAAAGAATTAAGAACCCTCTTTAATCTTCTAAAAGTAGATGAATTCGAATACGGATTTGAAAAGATTTTTATTGATGATTTGTTTGTAGACCTAAATAAGGAAATAAGATTTTTAGAAATTTTTAGTTTTTTTCACTTCATTTCGCCCGATTTTTATTCAAAATTGAAAGAATATTATGAAAGTGGATTTAATGTAGCTAATGATGTGGTAAAAGATATAAATCAATATTCAAACAAATGGTCTTCTACTAAGAAAAAGATTAAGAGATTTATTGAAAAGATGGAAGTAGCTTTAAACGAAGATGAATAAATTAGTTGCTAAGATTTAACTTTATTTTAGATTCCCATACATTTTTTTTAAAATTTTTAGTACAATTGTTTAAATTTTCATATTTATAAAATAAGAAAAAGTATTTTTAATTCTCAATCATAATAAAGTAATTAATTATCAATCTGATTTTTATTTTATTTTTTGTATTTATTTCTTTGTTTATCTATTACAATTATTATCTCTTTATTTTGAGAAAATTTAAGGTTTATATTAATAAACAATAATTTTCGATTGATCAATGGGATTATTGTTTTGTATAAGTTTTTCTTTTTAAAATACTTTCTCTTTTGAAATTATTTTTTTAAACGACCGTGGATAAAAATCTTTTTCAAATTATATATTTTTAACAATATAAATATCTTATAACAACTTGAATGTGTAATTGTGGTAAAAATAATTCTAATCTTTAAATAATTAATATTTTTACCCATATATTTTTTATGGAAGAAAGAAAAAAATCAAATAAATTTACAAGTAATAAGAACAATTTATTTTATAAAGAAAGACCCCATACGGAAGTAGTCCGAGGAATTTCAGCCTCTAAAAGAAACAACTGCTTCTTGGAAAACTTCCTAGAAGCTGGACTACTTCCATCTCCACATTACAGTAATGTATGGTAATCTTTCATTAAAATTACATCAATAAGTGAATACTAAGAAAATATTAGGTTTTGGTAACTAAAAATGTTTCGTGCTTGATGAGTTTTCGAAGTTTTTATTTAATTTATTTGTCATATAAAATGTTTTTAAAGAATTATTGAATAGTTTCTTTTTAGAGTAATGTTTTACATTTTATTGCTACTTTACATTTATACATAAAAATAAGAACATATAAATTAATAGACATATTTTTATATAATAAATATTTACATTAAAAAAGTGTTTTTATACATAGTAAGAAATTATATTCTATAACTAAATAATTGATCAAAAAATTATTAGTTACACTAAAAGAATTTAACTTTTATTTAGATAAAAGGTTCGCCATACATCAGAATTGTAAAGAAAATATTATTAAAGTTAAAATTTAGTAATATATATTTATTATTTATAGGTTGATCAATAACAAATGCAAAATTATTTAAAAAGTATGGAAAATAATTATAAGAAAATAAAAAAATGTCGTATTAAGTGATGCTTTAACAAGAAAATATAAATATTAATAAAAACTTTTAATTTTTTATTTAATATGAGTTGGATGTAGATAATAATGACTCTTAATTGGTTTGATAGTGTCAGTTTAAGATGTCACGTTGTTTTGACTTATATGATATAGAATAAAACTATATAAATCTAAAAATAAAATGCGGAATCTTTCCTACAAAAAATTTTTCTAAAACACTCTATCTGTTCTTATATCCAGATCCAATCGGTCGTATTAATTATATTAAACGAGATCAAACTGTTTACGTGAAAAACTTTTACAGAAAAAACAAACGTGACCCGATTTGCAAGGTCTTTAAGTTTACTGCGACAAAAGAAAGTTATGTGTTTACAAAAATGGAAACAAAGGAATGATAGTTAATCTTAATAACATTCGTCCAGTTTGTGGAAGGATAAAATACAAAAAAAAAACAAACTCTGTTTTTTAAAAGAAATTTTGTTTTTATTTTGAATTTTCAAATGAACCCTAGACAAAAGCAAGCAATAGAAAGAAATAATTTCAAAAAAAATTTTAATAACAATAAAAACATAAATTTTTATATATGAATTACTTGTATTACGGAAACTTAGTACCTCGAGTTACTACGATTTTTTATAAAGTATAAATGATTTCATTTTAATTTGCTTATGCTAATGCTATATTCTTGCAACTTTTTTTAAAAAATACGGCTTTTTTTATTTTGTAATTACTCTAAAAATTGATTATGTATTGCTTTTCTTTAAATGAACCAAGATGCTGGTAATATTTACTGTAGATCTTGTATAAATGAGGATATTTTTGTGAGCTTTTGGTGTAGTTCATAATATTTATTACTATGCTCACTTTCAATTATTTCAATCGAAAAAAAATATTTGTAAAAACTGTATTTTGTCCTTTGTAGTGTTGTTTTAAAAACTATGCTTTCCCTCCAGCTCTTCGAATTTTTAAAATTTCTGATATTTTTACAAAATACTTACGCTTTATTGTCTACGATATTTTTATTCATAGGCAAAATAATAACAAAAATGCTTTTCTTTTAGAGTTATTTTTATATAAAATTTTGATATTTCTAGAATTGATGTTAATTGACTTTAAATTTATGTAATTTGCTGGTGTCAAAAAGGCTTTCTAAATAATTTTTATTAATAGATTTTCTGTTATTATTTTTATTTATTTCGTTCGTTTGTGGCTCATCTTTTAGGGGGTATTTTTTTATTAGCTTATTTTTGATTAAATTTTTATGTAGGTTATACAACAGTATTCTATAGTAATTTAGGGATGTTAATGAACTGCTCAGAATATTTGGAAATAATTTTTGGTTTATATCTTTTTTTAAATATATTAATCAATAACCCCAAAAGAACAAAAAACTTTTTTTTATTTGATATCTGATATTTTCAGAGGATACTAAAATAGAATAATTAACACCCCCTCAGAATTATTCAATTAGACTTTTGCGCAGAATCTTGTTACATATACTATGTTTATATTTATATTTAAATTGTTAATTTTTTTGCTAATTTATTTTGATCATAGTTTTCGTTTTACTACTAAACATTTTCTACAAATAAAAATTAATTATTTTTTTTTTATTATCGTCTTCAGTGTAATAAATTGTAAAATTTAGATCGCCTCAACAATACTGCTTTTTATTGTACCAAATTATGTTTTGTTTAAATATTTTTATACATTTGGAAAAATATCAACAGCTTAAAATCATGTATCTGTCATTCAATAAAAATACTTAATAGATATACTAATATTAACATTTTTAAATGTATAAATCAGGAAATTAAATCTAATCGGACTTCGTTTTAGTTTAAAATAAATTCAAAGAAAGTATAAAAAATATAAAGTTTTTGATGATTTAGAAAATACTAGAAAATTCTTAAAAATGGTGAGTGAATTTGCATTTGTTTTTATAAAGTAGCATATTTTTATAAATTATTGAACCATTCAAAATTTTGTTTAATTTTTCGTGATTGAAAGAAGAAAGTGATTTATAAAATTATAAATAATTTTGCCTAAACAAAAAAGATCCAAGTTACTAAAGTCAACATATCCTTTTACCAAATAATATGATTATAAATCGACTCAAAGTTGTTCTTACAAAAGTAATTAATTAATTTATAAAAGAAAATTAAAAGTCCACTAATATAGAAATTTGTTAAGAAGTATCACAAGTAAATTTACTAAAAGATGTTTTAAAATATCTCTGTATAAAAAACATGTTCTTTTAGGTCAATTGCCTTCGATCATAATACCAGCATCGATTCAATATTTTTCATACAAAATTATCTCATAAATTAATTAAATCATAAAGAATGAAAATAAATTATATCTTTAACTCTAAAATATTTAATTTATAATTATCACTATGCTAATATTAACATTTAATAAAGGTTTAGATTGAAATATCACTACTAATTAATAAAACAAATCTAGCTATTTAAAGAAGTTGGTAAAAGAATTTTTATAAATATTTTTAACATGAAGTTTATTCTGTAAAAATCTTTATTAGATATAAAAATAAATCTCATTTAAAGAAGTGTAATTCTACAAGGATTCGATTTAAGGCTCCATTTTTATTCCGATAAGCAATAAAATATTT
>JAOTAV010084560.1:0-12096 GCA_026546445.1 Cyclargus thomasi | reverse complement strand
ACGCTTTGACTGCACTGACGATTTATCTTGACTTTGACTAGACTTTAGACTTGACGAAATATTGTAACGTTGCTAAATTTATTTGACCAAGAAAACTAATTTCCCGCCTTTACTCGACACTGGCCATGGTTATATTGCCGTACCGCCATAAAAAGAACATAAAACGCGATTATAAATATTGTTGTATTGTTACTTAGTTTTTGACAAACGCTGTTTGTATAGAGATTTGACAGATGCTAAACGAACCTATACCTGAATAATAATAATAATAATTTATTTCAGGCAAACAAAATACATCCCATATAAATAGTACATTAGTAACAATATTATCTTGAATTATATTAGTAGGTTACTAAGTTATTTTTTAATTCATAAATGCAAATTTAATTTCATTACACGAACCGCCATGAATACCGCTAATCTTGAGCTAAAAGACAATAGTAATTTGATGAGTGATTTGATTTGATGGCAAATGGTCACTTGCGAAAGTGTTAATTTGTATGCCGCCAAACTCCAAGGTTTCTTTTTTGTCACCGTGCTATGCGCACTTACATTGCAACCGGCTAATACATGTCGTATCGTTTGTCTAAACATCATTTTATCATCAACACGATGTTTAGACAAACGGCAGACAGACAGATTGAAACAAGTTTTTAGCATAGTTATAGCCCGGCACTGCAAAAGTATGTTGGTCATTCCAACCAATACCTATCTATATTTCGATCATGAACTAGCCTATATCACTTTCACATTTATGTGATGAAACCTAATTAAATGAAAAACGATCATAGGTCACTGGCCCAATTTAACGCGTTCAGGACAGATAGCAGGAGCTTGAATAATGTTTGTATGCCTTCCCGCGGGGTATTGTATGTACAATGTTAAGTTAGCATTAACTAGTATTTAGTAGTATTTATCTTCCCGTAGGGCTGACACACAGACACGACAAGCGTACTCCCGATGGTTTTGTATTGATAATTGTATGTAGAGATGGTGACAATGAAGTGCTGTTATAGAATAAGTATGGGGTAGACTTGTGGTGTTTGGTCTGTGGCAACCCTATTTAAATTTATGTGATACTTCCAACTAAGTTTTAAATTTGTAAATGAGCATTGTCTTCGCCTGTCCTGTTTATGATTTTATTTATATACGTATCGTATTAGATATATTAGAACATATTAAGATGTATCTTTCCTTTAATTGTGAAATATGTGTTAAGATTTAATATAAGGAAATTATCTCAATGTCGAAGTCTGGTGGTTTTTATTCTTTTCCCCATGGTATATGAACATAGAACATTCTAAGCTTTTCTTTTTTAAAACTTGTCTTAAAACTTATAGTATACCTATAGGATGCTATAAGTTTGTGGTAGAAATGGCATAGATTTGTCCAAAATACAGATGTCACAAAAAATTAAAAAAAAAAAAGGTAGTGGAAAATGAAATACTTCTTTTTCTATACTTTTATTGCAATCAGCATAATGAGATGAAAATGTTTAAAATTTTAACATTGCACAAACATGAAATGGACACAAGGCAATATATTATTATAATAATAACATCGATACCATATTTATATTATACTCTGAACACAGACAGTGTGCACAAGCTATTACAATATTGTGCTTTTCCAGTAAAATATAAGAATTACAAATAATCCAAATTCATTACAAACGACTACTATGTTACTATATCTTTCCACTAGGTTATTCTAAACGTATTTTTTTTTACTACTAAGATCTAAAAGCAACCAGAATCCAAATAACAGACCTATCCTGTTGATGTACGAAAGACAAGAAAACATCAATTTTTCATATAGATCGAATCTTTTTGAATTACAAAGTAATTACTATAAAAATATTTAATGTATATAGAATATTATATTTAGTAATAAATCACAATATTTATGGCAGGTGTCACGTGCCACACTCATTATTGGTAACCCTATATAAATCAACCCGCGCGTTTTTAGGATTTTCATACAAACTTTCATACCTTTTGTTATCCTCTTAGGGGTACAATCGACATCCTTTCTTAGCCGTCATAACATCTAGGAGCATGCCAGATATAATCCATATCCATCCAGTTTGGTTTGGGCTGTATGTGTTGTTAGTTAAATAGAATAAGGGCTTAAGCTAAATGCTCTTGTAACTTCTTAAAATATCTTAAGAATCGCCAAAAATGTCAACTGGAATTGACAAATTAACAGCCTGACCACAAGAGCTATATGCCTTGCCGCTAACATTACATGACACAATGATTTTAAAACAACTTTAGGCACTTAAGAATTTACACACAATACATAAATAATATATTAATCATATGCCTAACAAACTACTAAATTTAGCTCTAACAAGCGGTACCTCTGGCAAAAGTGTTTTCACCAGCAAAACTATACTTTGCCCCCAGCCAATATGTTTTTCCTTTTTCATGTACAGGGTGTAACAAAAGTGATACAACTTTAAAGTTCGTATGCGTCTCGTATGTGGATTTCATTGTTAAAGTAGCAGCAATAAAAGCGAATAATTTTTTTGCGTTTTGTATGAGAATACTCATGTATGTCGCTAAGGCGCTTGCCCATACAAAAAAACAAAAAAAAATCGTGTTCAGCGCTGCTACTTTAACAGTAAATTCTATATAAGGAGCACATAAACACCCTAAAGCAATATAACTTACTTTTTTTACACCTTGTAGAATAGAATAATATTTCATACAATACATTGATCTAATCAATAAAGAACCGAGAAACGTGTTGGCTAGGGGTTCTTATATTCGAATATAAACAATAACATTATGAATAAATAATCTTAAAGCACCCCTTCATATACTCTAATGTATCTAATTTAGAATTTGTTTGGGATATATATACGTATTTTAAATATCCTTTAAATTTATAAACTTCTATATAATAACATTAATACAAAGCGGTTTTTTACATAGAATAGAAATAATTTTAAACGAAAAAAACCTTAGTTATTTAAAAGAATACTTTAGATGTTTTAATAATCGAGACGGTATCGAAGCAATATTGATATTGGATTAAAATAGCAGAATCATAGTGATCTTTTAAGAAGAGACAATTATGAAGCATCCTTTAAAGAATAATAAACCCGTACTGTATAAGTCTTCCAACTGGTCGTTTATTAATCCCATAAAGTTAGATCAAAAGCAAAATCAGAAAATAATTATATTAACTACGTTACAACATTTTTTTTATATTACGGATAAGTACTGTAAATCATTAATAGAAAGCACGGTTAAATAACTACGGTTTTAGTAACGAAACTATAGATATCCATGCCAAACCGCACTAGGGCCCTCCGCCACGTTATGCGTGTGTCCGCTCGACGGACGACCCGCTGCACGAAGCGTTGCCCTTTATACGACGGAACGGAGACGATGTATGCGTTTTGGGCTTTTAGGTGAGAAGTTGTTTGTGTGTGTGTGTGTGTGTGTGTGTTTGTGCAAACCTATGTTGGAATTTATCTTCAAAACCTTTTTTTTTTGGTGCGTGTCTGGATTTTATTGGTGCGTGTCCTTAGTTGGGTGTTAAGGAGCTAACACATTTAAGGCAGCGAAGGACACGAAAATATTTTTCCACATCCATATTGTTGTTACTTGCCTTGTGAATACTTTCACAAGTTGGTAAGGTTACAGTGCGGTACGCTTTTTTAAAACTATACGATATATCTTAAAATAAATGACAAAAGTCTTTGAAATAAATATCAGTGATTTTCTATACATTGCAAGCAACTAACACGGTTTGTCTTTTACATATAAACTATTTTAGGTATTTTTATAACTAGTACCTAAAAGTCCCTAGTATACATAATTTTGATCGGCTTATTCTATAAACGATAAAGAAGTCTTGGCTAGGGGATCAGGTGTAAAACAAATAGCGCAAAAATTAGTATAATAAACTGAATATTTAAAACAAAACGCTTGTTGGTAATGAAAGTAACTTGTAAACACAATAAAACATCATTTAAATTAAAATATACTCGTACGACGGTATGTAAAAATATGTTTTCATCTAATTATAATATTACGTATCATTTATTAAAGTCAGAAATACACAATTTTCGCTGAGAACATATAACGCTATCAAATTTAAATGTCACCGAGAAACGAAATAACTAGAATGGCACATTCTTTTGGTAAGGTTATAATTATAGTAATCATAATAACTTTTCCGTAAAAGTTAAATATACTATGTTAATAATAAAAAAATATTATTTTTAGTATGCAACAGCTATATAGATTAGAACCAATCAATCTTAAATTAAAAGGAAAAACACACACCCAATGGTGAAAATGTGAAATGTTCGTTTACATGCTTGTCTGTGAATCCCGCCGAAGCTACTGAACGGATTTGGATCAAATTTGGTATACAGAATTGGGTATTAGCTGCCTAACATAATTAGTTATTGATTCCAATTAAAATTTTCCTTTGGATAAAATATTATAATATAGGTAGAAATTAGAAAATTGAAAAATAATTTGCCAATAATTGCGCTCGCGGTTTCGCCCTCGATAACTTCAGCCTATCATTATTTACCTTAGCCGTAGAGCTTAACTTCGGTCTCCACACACTTCTTCATCAGATCATCTAGCTCGCTCAGAGTCTTCGCCTTGTTGTTGTATTTCTGTATGAAGTCGGCTATTTCCGCAAGACATCCGTCCTCCATTTCTTGCAGGACTTTAGTGATCTTATCGTTGTTCGCTCGGACCACGTGTTCGGCGTGCAACTTGTATAACTCGTGCTCCCTCTTTGGCTGAAATGTTTAAAACTCTTAAGGAAAGATTGTGATGATAGTTTACAAAATAGTAACGGTCTGCACGATTTCGCTGAAATGGCACGGATGATACTTTGAGTGCCGGGGAGGAGAAAAAAAAAGTATTTTAATCCCATTATTTACTCCACAGACAACACAGACCTAGGTAAAATGGTTGGAATATCATAGCTCCAATAGCCGGGGCACCTCCCCTGAGAGTGTTATTTTTGTAGTAACTCAAGCATCGTGGAGACCTGGTACGTTTTATAAATTATGTAAAATGGAGAAGAAAATAATAAGAGCATTTTTTATTTTAGTAGTGCGATAAGACGCTACAGCGATTTTAAGGTTATCAAAAAGAAAATTCTTAGACTTTTTTTAAATCGAACATTTATTACACGATTTTAGACAGCAAGGCCTAGAAAGCATTTAGCAATGTGACATAAAATATTTGGGAAGCTTAGTTATGAAAATATGACGCTTTGTTGTTTGTATGTTATTAGAGGCCTTACATTTAACGAAAAATTGGTTTTTACGAACCGAAAACCTAGGAAATCTGATTTTCATTCCATGACAATCAGAAACATGTAAAAAGCCTACAGTAGCTTAACCTGACGCGCTCGAGTAAATCCAAAATTGCCCTCTTGGGCTTCCCTAAAACAAGTTGGGCGTGGCCCGTGATCAGTCGGCTGGGTTTGACATAACGCGAGTAAATGACGTCAATCTGTCAAATGGCCATGAATCAACTTCCTTAACATACACTATATTACCTCATTCGGACTCTCCGTGTACTTGGAGATAGTTGCGTTTGGTGTGAAGACGAACGGTTTGAAGTATGACACGCTGGGGTCGGGCGTCGCCGTGAACCAGTGTACACTTATCCCCTCCGACGACAGCGACGACACCTGAAAACGCCCTTACAGATTATAGCCGGGGAGGTGAGAGTGCTACTTTTGTAGTAACTCGAGCATCGTGGTGACGTTTTGTAGATTATTTAAAACGTTGAAAAAAATAATGAGGCCATTTTTTTATTTTAGCGGTGGGATATGACACTACAACGATTTTAAGCTTGGAAAAATAAATTTCTTTGAAAAAATTGTTTACATTGAATATTTATTCGACGATTTTAGACAGCGAGGCCTGAAGCATTTAGTTGAATGTGAAATAAAATATTCTGGAAAATTGGTTACGAAAATATGAGGCTTTGTTTTTCTATGTTATTACAGGCTTACCTTACATTTAAATCATCAGTACTTTATATGGAAGTGTTCTTTTTAGTATTTTAAACACCCCCAAAGGATCCTAATCTAACGGATTTAAGTACATTTCGGCACTTAAAATTACCTTTTTAAGAACCGAACTAACTAAAAATCTGATTAATAAGAATCTGATTTTTATACCATGATAACCAGAGACATGCAGAAAGCCTACGTTCGTTTAATCTGACGCGCTCGATTAATTTCAAAATTCCCCTATTGGGCTCCCCTACTATTAACGTCTATATGGTTTAAACTACACAGCATAGATACTTATTGTCTACACTACATTAAAAACATGCTATATAGCAGCATGAGTGCACGAAGTAGATTATTGTGTCTGGTAATTTATAAACATATTAGCTGATAGTTCTTTTGTTATAAGCATAAAGAAAATAAGCACGTCTCGCACACAACCTCGTTAAAACACATCAACGAATTAACACGGTACAAAAGATCTGGCCATCTAATTAGGGACATTTAGTTTTTGCAAAACGTGCAAAAGAAAAGCTATAACTTTTTAATTTTTAAAAAACTTTTTAAAAATTAAATATGGTCTACAATGCCGTGGCATACTTCAAGACGTATAATAGAGCCAGATTGCGAATCTAAGCAAGTTGGTCGCGTTATGTTAATGACAGATCGCGATTAACGTGGAACTGACATATCCCGACCTAATGACGTAGGTCCGTCGACTGGCTCTGTTTCAATGTCTCTCATGGTACATATAGCAAAATAAAAGGATTTACAAAAAAATAACAGAGATTTAAAATTGTTATAAGATTGTTATTTATACGGATCTTCCACTCATAGCTATCGATACTTTTATCGCAAGTCCAACCTAACCTAAATATTATAGTTCAAGGGTTTCGGAAGACCGCATTTAAAGCGACGGTTAGCTTGAAGCACACAAATCGATTGCACGACCTTGTCATTCGACCTCGGTGCCAGAAGGCATTACTTCGCTAAACTTAATGAATTGCCTCTGTTAACAGATTCTAGTAATTTCACCTAAAGGTAGGGCCACACTAATGCGATACGATGCCACGGCCCGTTTCATTTCTCAGACGTTCTAAACACGCTTTTATTAAATAAGTAATTCTTTATTTCCATTTATTAGGTCGTCCTATATATCAGTAACTAACGATGTAATTGAATCTAAAGTTAATTTAACCGTCTTCCAAATATGGTCTTGCTGATCCTGATAACGGGGCCGGAGGTTGTGAACTGGCACACCATGATGGAATATCGTATTATAGTCGTGTTTGGGCTTGTTAAAAAGGACTCCTAATGAACTTAGACCATAATAAATCAAATGCCAATGACGAATAAAGCGTGTTATTCTACTGTTCTTAAAACTTATAACTTTGAAAAAGTCAGTTCTATGATAGTACAGTTTCGTTAACTTAAACGTGAAGCTAATTTTTTACCAAAACTCAGTTCTATAGTTTGACCACAACCTATGTACCGCGCCCTAGGGACCCGGTACGGGGCGGGGGACGAGTAAGATTACTACCGCCGTCAGCGTTGACGGCCAACTGTCACAGTAGCACGGCCCGTGACCCTTGTGTGATCGCCGCTCCGCGCTAATACCTAAGGCCAGATATAGCTCCGATGGTCAAGCTATACTGAGCTTTCATTTTATAGGTCCGTTTACATCAACAGGAGGCGCGATTTGGCGATGTAAAACAATGACAAAAATTCGAAGCATGGCTATACCACCGCAATGAGCATCCGTATTATGAACTTGAGATAGCAAAATGTCTCACTGGTATACGCCTTCCGGCTACCTGGTTTGCTCGTTTTCCCAATAAAAAGTCCAGTACCTGGCTGCCCAAAGTGGGAAAAGTGTCGTCGCAGTCCCGGCATATAGAGCTGTCCTTGTCTCGCAGGATACGAAACATGTCTTTCACGTCGAACGTGCCAGACGCTGTGCCGCTTTCCAACAGCTTCTCGCCGGCCCGTTGACGAATCTCGTCGCCGCCGGATGAGAAAGCGTTAGTAAAATCGAATACACCCTGGAAAATGTAACATTAGATCTGAAAGGAGATAGCTAATAACTGCAAAATACATATGAAAATGAAATGAAAATATACTTTATTGTGCACAATCAAAGACACAAACAAATCTTAAAAATGCAATTAATATTTACTATAGCAAGAAAGTACAGAAAGGCGGCCTTATTAGTTTCCTTAGTAGCAATTTCTTCCAGGCAACCTTTGGCAGAGAGCATTAGATTAGACATAATTATATAAAGGTGTGTTTGCATTCCGAATTTTAACCGTGCGATTTTTTTTCCATTAATTTATACGTGGATTCGTTTCCAAATAAATAAATCAGTGAAATATTCAAGTGTATCCGCACCGGCGGTGAAAAATTCGCGAAAGAGTGCCAAGGTGGAAATTGCAGGAGGACCAGTCGACGAACCTATGCCATTTGGTCGGAACATGCCGATTCCATGTAAGTCTGTCGTAATCTGTCCGCTGCGTTTGACATAACGCGACCAATTTGCTTAGATCGACAATCTGGCTCTATTTCGGCTTCAGTGATTGTACGTAGCAAATGAACCCTATAACCTCGTTCATAAAGTCTTTGCAGTCAAAGATTTGGGTCATGCAAAGATCTTTAAAATTACATAACTTATTGATAACAGCCACGTAATTTGCACTTATCGGAATAAAACTTTATTAATACTTCATTATAAAAAGACTAATTGAATAATACTATGAGTCATATGTGAGTTACCTATTATAATGATTAATGATAGTAGTAAAACACATTTTTGAAATTTTGCATATAAGTGGTGGTAAAATTAATAAATGAGTAATAATAAATGACTAACTAAATGCTAATAATAGAATTAATTTTATTTTAAACTGATATTTAAAAAAATTTGAAATTTTCGGGCCGAAACCTATTTTTTTTTGTTTAAAATAATCTCAGTTTTGTTCTGTACATTGTGATAAAACCATTTTTGTAATATATCATGTTGTGGTATCAATAATTTTGTATTTTTTTTTTATTTTCAATTCAATAACATGTTTTTTGTTGTTTCCAACAACCTGACCAAAATCACATATGTAGCTTAGCACTTGCAGCGACGATATGTAATTTTTTTGGAATGTATTAAAATCCTTACGTCTTTTATGATAATGAGCATTTTCCCAATAATTTCTTTTCATTTTTTAAATTTCTCTGTATAAAATTCAAGACAACCAAAACTACATAAATTTTTTGTTATGCTATTATTATATATTATAATGAGTTTTATGCTAATTACTATGTGAATTAATGTCTAATTATATTATTTTCCCTGTAAGGTTTAAAATTAATCTAAATATAGAAATAATATTATTGTGTTATTTTCATAAGCCTAAAAGTTTTTTCCATACTATTAAATTATCAAATTCTTGAACCTTACCTTGCCATCCCAAAGACCCATAGCCTGAGCCTTCTCTTGCAGTTTTTCCGAGTGCTTATCAATTTTTGTTCTTATAGTTAAACCATTTGATATATTCCGGTAACCCGACAATATTTTCTCTGCGGCCCAGTATTTTCCACTGGTTTCTAGCACCCAGGCTTCTTTGGTATCTGCGATGATGAATGAGTTGTGATAGAAGTGGCTGTCATCTGACTCAGAGCAGGGCCCACCTTGCCCATACTTCTCTAGAAGTGACGTTATAACATTTAGGGCATCTTCTGCTGAATTACCTCTCTCCAAACCCAATCTACAAAAAAAATAATACCTTAACCATAGAGAAATGTCACGGAAATAAAAAATGTAACTGTAAAAACATAAATTCCGAGTACATTGTATTCTTGGCTCTAACACAAATTACTCATAGGTGCACAACTTGTTTATTTTTACCTTTTTCCTCTGTTACGTAACATATCTATGCATATCGGATAATCCTCAATACAAAATTACCATAATAATATAGTGACTTCCTTATCTTACCGCACTAGGTCCATTCCAATGAGTCTCCTCTGTCTTGCATCACCATCACCTTCATTATGATTGGTCCAAACTGCTTCGTTTCCGATGACTACGTTTTTGTCATTAGCTCCCATCTCCGCACCCCACATCCAAGCAGGCTTGCTTAAAATGACACTATTGATTGGATCAGGACTCTCATCAATAGTTATATATGTACACTGAAATAAAGAAAATGAATTGATTTTGTGACACTTTTACTTTGAATTACATATTTTATTCTCTTAATATATTATAAATTTTAAAATAATGTGATATCCAATATTCACAATAATATTTAAAAAGTTTATTATTTTTCTTACTAGAATAATCATTATAAAATGTTTTGTGCCAAAAAGGCTTAAGCCAATATTAAATGTTCATACTAATTTAAGCCTTCAATTAAGTTCTATCTTACAGGATCTATAATAACACACATCCACGAGAATCCCTTTTCACTTTATTACAGTCGTTATTTTTAATTATAAAGCATTTTTGGCCGGGTATACTTTTGAATCCATAGATTCCGTATGTGCGAGATTTGATTTTTAACGTACAATTGCATTTTCGTAGAAGACTAGGTAAAAGGGTGTTAATTTACATGTTTCGATAATGAATTTTACCTTCAACTTAGATTCTCGCTCCCGATCCTTAGACAAAATTACTTCTTGGACTTCGTTCTGAGGTCGATCAGAATTTTTGCCGAAAATGACCGCATTGTTTTTAGTTAGAGGCGGCAATACTACAAATGTGTCACAGGACTTAGGCATCGACATGGTGATGGTTTATACTGAATTAAAATTTAGAAACGATAACGTTTATTTATTTGTTTTCAATAAATCAAAACGAATATTATAATTTTCTGACAGTAATGACAATTGACAAATGATTGGCAATTTTTTTTCCTTATTAGGGCACTTCGGCTTGATAGCCTCGGCGAGTGTCAAGTAAATAGAAAATTTATTCTTAAAAAATTCTTTTCAGCAACGTTTTATATCATCGTCAAATCCTCAGTCAAATCCAAAGCCTAATCAAAGTCTAAAAAAACTGTCAGTAGTCAAGGCAAAATCAAGAGTCGAGTCGGGTCTAGTCAGTCGGTAGTCGGTACAGTAAAGTGCGAGACGCTTTATTAATGAAGGTTGTACACTCTCGCTGACGCTGAGACACAGGGAGACCGCCCGAGCGCGAGACTGTAAATGGTTGTACTCGCCTCATCTCACCTGTCAATCATTCAATGTACAGCCTCCATCAAACTTTGAATTGAGTTTAAAAATGGGACATTTTCTAAATTTCAGTACGCAAATCTATACTAGATGGCGCAAAGATCGACAACTAATTTTAGATTAGTGAGGAACCTTTCCTTTATCGAAGTTCCGATATTCCTCACTAAACTAAAATTAGTTGCTATTGGTCCAATATAGACACAAAAGTCAGGGCAATGTACCGATAACAGTATAAGAACACTGACAAATATGACAGCTATCAAACTGACAATTGCCTTTTGGCGGGCATGGCAGTTTGAAAGTTCTTTAAATAAGCATAGATGCTGATTGCTGGATTTACGTTATTTTTTTTCAAAATTTTACCATTAGAGTTCTTAGTGTGTAATGCTTGCAAATTATCAAACCAGTAATTATTTGTTATTTTGTACAAGTATAGCCAATATGTTGCGAAATTCAAAATATGAAAGTTTTATAACATTTGATAATAGAACTGTTTATAACATCAGTTATAATTAAAACATAATTATAATAACTATTTTAATTTATTTATTACTATATTAAAAATTTCTTTTCTAAATTTAAAACGATCAAGTTTTACATTTTTTCCCCAAATTCGTAACTTTTAATGCTGGCATGTATCAACGATAGTTGTCTACCCATACGCCATCTAGCAGCTAAGACGAGAACTGCTTGACAATCAATATTAAAAAGAAAGAAACGTCCCATTGGAGAGTACACAAAAGAGCACGATTCTTTTTCATCACTTTCCTAAACTAGCTTAAGACAACAAATGTTTTAACCTCTTGTCTGTTGAAACACCGGCTCCTGGTTTAAACACATTTTCGCCTTTGTCAGTTGATACACCAGGAG
>JAOTAV010084549.1:0-12096 GCA_026546445.1 Cyclargus thomasi | reverse complement strand
ATTGAAAAAACTTTTGCTCCGTCGGCGGGATTCGAACCCGCAACCCCCGGCGTAAGCTACCAACGCGCTTACCAACTAAGCTACAGAGATCGTCAAAGTTTTAAGTAAATTGGTTAGTTAGTCAAACCCAGCCGACTTATATGGAATATGTCAATTCGGATCTAAATCTTTTAGTACCGCCAAATGACATAGATGTCCGTTACCGAGTGTCATCCGAGATAGCTAAGCCACTACATAGCTACATATTAAAAAGGAGCCTGTCGTCTATTTCATTTATTCTGTTAAACATATCATTAAATTAAAATTAACTAATCACCAGTGGCGTAACTATACTGTTCGAGGCCCGTGGCAAATTCGTTTTCGTTTCACTATGTCAAACCAAAATAAAAACACGTCAAGCGCTTATTGTAAAAAATAATCGCTTGCCACTTGTCTTGGGGGGGCCTTCCGGCCGGGGGCCCGTGGCATTTTACCGCCTTGCCACCTTGTAATTACGCCACTGCTAATCATTTAATATCCATGAGTGTAATATAATAGTTTGTATCTCAATTTAGCCGCATTGCGTTTTGGCAGCAGGACTGCTCTCTGCAAGGCCTATTTCATTCAACTTTATTATATGTATACTTGTTGTTACCCGTGACTACGTCCGCGTCAAACTTTATACTCTGTTCCGTTTTTATAACATTTTTATTTTCATTAAAATATTGAAAACAGAAAGAATACTAATAAGGTAATTTAAACATTACAAGTCACAAGGTTGCCGCCTACACTTGCGTTTTACTATTTTATTGTTTGAATGTATATTTAATAGCCCTAAAATAATATAATTTACAAATAAAATACTTTAATGAAAATTTATCGTGCCGCGTACGATAAAATGCCATGAGTGTACAACTAAACCAACATAATATTTTCATTTAGTAAGCGTCTACCGCTTTTTTTTTAATTTAAATATTTTTATTAAAATAAAAATAGTGATATATTAGTATCTTCGTTTCCTAATTGTATATAATTTAACGGAATGACGGAGTAACATAGTAATCTTTCATCGCATTGCCCAAACTCCTGGGCAGTTTGGATTGAAATATGACATGCTGGAGGATAACATAGGCATTCGCTATAAAAATTAAAGCTAGCATAAAAACACTCAATGCGAGCGAAGCCACGGGCAAAAGCTAGTAGTTTACCACCAATGTCGTCTTAATGAATGGCAGTCTTCCACAGTATAATTTTCGCGTAACTTTCTGCCTCGCACAGTAAAGCCCTGGAATGAACTATCACCAGCAGTATTTCCGGACCGCTACGACTTTCAACTTTCAAGAAGAAAGCGTATTGCCTTTTTAAAAGGCTGGCAACGCACATGCAGATGTTGCGAGTGTCTATGGGCGGCGGTAGTTGTTTTCCATCAGGTAACCCGTTTGCTCGTTTGCCCCTTTATTTTCATTAAAAAAAAAGTACTAAATGAAATGAAAACTATTACCAAAGCTCAAGACTTATATAAAGAAAATATCTTTATAGCTCTTTATATAAGAAAATGTCGGGTATTCGAAGAAACAACATAAGAAATAGAAATGCCGATGCTCGAAGTTTTCAAACTGTCAATAATATTTGGCATTACTCCAAAAGGTCAAGCTTAAGGTCAAATTCATTAGAAAATATAAGGGTAGAACATTCGTATTGATTTTTATTAAAACGGGGTAGCTCGAGTTAAATTAATTTCGACGTTATTACGAATAATTTAAAATTGAAATTACAATGTTTCCATCACGCTACGAAGGAAGCCTTACAAGACGCGAAATCGTGATGTTGACTGGAATTGCCTGTAGGCTGTAATCCAGTTTGTTTGGTTAGCTGCCCAATTTTATTAGTCTTCAGTCTGGTTATCTAGTCTGTAATGTCGTGTGCTTTTAACACAGACACGTAGTTTGGCAGAATTAGGTCCTTTTCACATGGATACGGTCGTCGTATGCCAAGTCGATAACGAATTCAAATTCAAATATCATTATTACTAGAATGATGTTGATACCTAGGTCTTAAAACTACTTATTGTCCAAAATCTGCCATCACAATGACGTGCAATTCAAAAATTACTTAATATTTCATTATTACTTAACAATTTTAATCATAAAAAGTCATTGGGTTTATTTTAAAATTATTAATTAATATAATATTTAAATGTATAAAATCAATAGAATAGTTAATATCTTCCAATTGCTGATAATATAAATAATTACTAAATAATATAAAATGTCAATTAAGAATATACCATTATAATACATGTCATGGTAATTTTAAATTAAATGTATTATATGTCAAATATGACAATACACATCGATGCAAAACAACAAAAATAATGTCAAATAAAAATATACAATTATAATATTATTTATGTCAACATTCTTTTTTTAAAAATTATGTTATTACATTTATTTTTCTTTAAATGTCATATATTTATTTAAAACGACAAGATATGCTAAGTATGCTCTCAAATTGACAATATTTTGCTAATTCGTTTATATGTTTTTGATATAGCAGCATAATCACCTTTTCACATACATACTATAGCTACACGGTCGCCGTGCCGTGGCGTGCCGTGGACCCGACTAATTTCAGCTGAAGGTAGGGCTAAGGCAGCCCTACCTTCAGCTGAAATTAGTCTAAAGGCTGTTCTCTATATGTCATTTGAACTTGACAATTATTGTATTGTACAAATTTATACTTTTCCTTAAATATGTATAAATTGCTTTGTTGGTCGAGTGAAGCGAGTGAGGTTTACGAATCATCTAGTGCATTTTTTGTACGTCTTTTCGTAACGTGTTAACTTTCGAACAGTTCCTTCAATTTGATGAAACGAAAAGGTATTATTCTGCCATCAGAATTTGTGAGTTCTTGAGCCAAAAAAATTGATTAAGTTTTTTTTGCAATGCTTATAACTTAAAAAAAATAACGAGATCTAAGTTGGCTAACAACTATACTCCATTCGCCGTAAGTAGGCACAAAACTTAATATAAAATACAAAAAAACTGCATGAAATCCCCAAGTTATTTGGCTATATTGAAATTACTTTCGAACTAAGGCCGAAATTATTAGTAGGTCTTAAATGACAGTAAGAGGTGACCTATCGACAGGCACTTGGACACGAATGGCCGAGTTATTTTCGGTCGATCGATGCCTAATTCCCTTCGTCCGTGAATCTATACCGTCAGAATATTTAACAGTAGTGATTACACGTCTTTTGTAGGTGGTACTCTAGTCTGTAGTATAGTACCATGGGAAAAAGATAACCAGTTGACGGACGTACGTCATGTGGTCGGAATATTCCAATTCCAAGGTCGTGATCTGCATTATCTGTATCTGATAGTGTGGCTGAGTTTGACATAACTTACTTAAATCCGCAATCTGGCTCGGTTTCAATTGAATTTTTTCGGCCATCGTCCACGTCGAGAAGGGTATCAGAATGGAGAAATTTAAATAGCCATTTTAGAATTATATACATAACTTGAAGTAAAACGTTCCTTGCAATGGTTCCTGCAGTCGGTTTTCTGTTTACTCGGTATAACTCTATAAGTCTGAATTACTTCTATACTTTCACCGTTTAAAATGCCTCAATCGATTTTCACCAAACATGTAACGCTCGCACATAAGTCACCTTTAATACAAAATATTCGTTAGGGAGCCATGAAGCTACAGACAGGTAGACAAACGCACGGAACGTCAAACGTATAATAACACCTTTTTGCGTGGTGGGTTAAGGAAAAAGGTGGGTAATATATTTATTGACGCCACATGTTATCCTCCAGCTCTATAAATTGTCTCCCTGGTAGCAAGGGGCTCATAAAAAGTGATCCTACCGACTGCCCCAATAAGATGACTTATTATATATTGTATCTATCGAAATGAATCTACAAATTTACTAGACGACTTTTAGAGCGTCCGTAGCCCAATGGGTTCTTTGGTTCACACTCGAGAGGATGCAGGTTCAAATCCCGGTGGAGGCGTGTAACAATGAGATATTTTCCGATCTCAAGTACATAATCTCATTGCCGTGGCAGAGCCATGCTTCGGCACGAATGGGCGGGCTCGACCGAAGTGATACCGGGGCCTCACAGAATACTGGCGTGAAACGGCGTTGTGCTGTTTCGTTCAGTGAGCGAGTTTACCGTCCGCCCAACTTCCCTAATCCACCTAACCCTATTCCCATTCCCTATTCCCTTATAAAAGGCCGGCAACGTACTTGCGACTTTTCGGATGTCACGAGTGTCATGGGCGACGGCAGCTGCTTTCCATCAGGTAACCCTATGCTCGCTTGTCCCCTATGTATCATAAAAAAAGCATTGTTTATTTAATTATATTCGTTTGGGTTCAATAAAATCTTTTTATTTATAATGCGAAGACACTTTGAAAATGCTTACACATTCTAATCTTCGGTTTTGGCCGAATGATGCCGTCCTATTCTAACAGCGTCATCTAACGTTCGCGGCGGCGTTCCGTTTCGTTCATTTGAGTCTTAACAATTTCCACTAGGATATTACCGATTCTATATCTATATTTTTCTCTATGTCAATTTAAGATTTGTTCAGCGCTAAAGGTTTAGGTTTACTATTTAATGCTTCAAAAGTAAGCCAAAACTAACAACACGAAAACCCTTCACCATTCAACACGGTGATTTGCCCTTAAGCTTCAAAATGCCAACTTATCCCCTTACACGACACCCTCAACAAATTCTCAATTCATGAGACGCCACAGGCTAAATATCGATTGCCCCTCCCCCTAAGAGGGGTGCTTCCCCCTGCCGTCTCCCCTTCCCCTTCGTCGTCCGTGTTGAATGAACGCAAAAATGTTGCCCTGTACACTCTTCACACAAAGTGCTGACAAATACCTCCGCTTTTGAAATTCGAACACGATTATATGTCATGTCATGTGATAACTTGATAAGTGACATTTTATTACTTTATGGTACTGTACTCAAAAATAGTGGCGTGTTTAATCGAAATTCAGTTTATTAAATAATTTTATATTTTAGTAAGTATTATATTTCTGTCTATTGTGTTTTCGGACGTATTAATTTCAACCAATATGAGTTTTTGTTTTGAGAGTCATTTTGTAGGTATGAAGTTTTTAGGTTAGGTGCATTTTATAATTTTTATGATGTATTTGATATGAGATACTGATATATAAAAATGTCAAAAACTTTGTTTATGTTTTTTATCATATATCAATTACCGTATTATAAGCATATTTTCTCAAATTTTAATGAATTATATAATATTTTAATGCTTCTACGTTTCATCAAGAAATGAAAAACAATACCAGTTGAATATTTATTAAGTTTTACGTTGTTTACTTAAAATATGTGAATAATGACTCATTGTTATCAATTTTTTTTTACAATAACAACGCAATCCTCTTATAGACCGAGAGCCAGACACAGACATACTTTCGTTATTTTATATATAACTTCTATAAAGGTAAGAACGACTAGCGACTATGAAGTTTTTCTTAAGAAAAGTTCTGAAGGTCTACTTGACCTCCCTGCATGGGTGTATATAAGGGCACCTCCCCTCTCCTGGGGGGACGGACCCATTGCTATCTGTCTTACTTGCGAGTATCCGAGGACGACGGTAATTACTTTCCATTAGGTAAATTGTTAACTCGTTTGCCCCTTTATCTCAAATACGTTAATAATTTGCTGCTGCTGAACCCTTAATGGGCAAGTTCAATTCGCACATGGGCACTTTTTTACGGACCCCCCCCCTTATCAAAGCTACGCCCGTGCCTACCTGTTAAGCTCCGACGAAAACTTGGTTGTTACTGATTCTTGGGTAAGTACAAAAAGCATGAAAGACAGGAAGCCATGTGATTGGATAAACAACTAAAACTTTTTTTTGTCGAGACAAAACTATGTAGTAGCAGTACTAACATATATAATGTTAAAGGGACGAATAAAGCAAAAAATAAAACATCGTCTTCCTCTCTTCACACCTACGACCGTCATTCATATGCCAGGTGAAACAGAACGACGCGGAATCGCCACGAAAACAGTTTTTTCTTAATAACTCGATAAAGATACAAAATTAAAAAAAAAACCGATTCTACAAAACAGAATTTTGTATCGTGTTTTAAAATACTGAGTCCGTCGAACGCGCCGTTTTGCGAAACGAAGAAATATGCGTGAAAATTAGAGGTATCTTTGTGATTTTTTTTATCGAGAAAATTTTAAGCCATGGTGTTTTCGCTACAACAGGAGCTCACAAAATATAATGTTGTATGTATGTTTTAAAAATGAAACGATTCATAGCTTATTATAAAGTATAAAACGGAAATATGCAGTAGTCAATTTTGCTATTATCGCCTTCTTAAGTCCCGTTTGATAAGTTTTAATTATAATATTAGTAGAATGGAAAGTCGCATAGTCCAAAATATTTTTAATATAAGAGAATATTACGACGGTCTGAAATAAAATGTAATTGAAAGAAATAAATTTTATCTCACGTACTCCTCACTTAATCTAATAATAAACGAAAATAGCAAGAACGTAAAATTATATTACAGACAGTTTAATAACAAATATCTAGCATTCTCAGCCACTTGATGGTGTACTATAAAGACGGAAATATAAATTCCTTACATTATCTGTGGGTCGAAGAAGTCGAATAAGAAAACTGGCGTGAAACGGCGTTATGCTGTGTTTCGTTCAGCGAGTGAGTTTACCGGTGGCCCAAATTCCCTAATCCATCTATTCCTATTCCCTCATAAAGACCGGCAACTCACTTGCGACTCTTCGCATGTCACGAGTGTCCATGGGCGACGGCAGTTGCATCAGGTAACCCGTCTTGCCCCCCTTAATTTCATAAAAAGGCGGTCGGAGCTGCGCACTTGGCGCTAAAGAGATTGTTTTTATGTATAGTACTGTCGTTAGGGAGCCATGCTTCGGCACGAAGGGGCCCACTCGACGGGAGGAATACCACGGTCTCACAGAAAAATGGCGATGTGTTTGTCGAGTGAGTGAGTTTACTGGAGTTTCCTTTTTAGTTTTCCTTCATAACATCAGAAGCGTTGGAAGTCCGGCAACGCACTTGCAACGCTTTTGATGTTACAAGTGTCCATGGCTGTTGCTTTCCGTCAGGTGACATCAGCTCGCTGACCCCCTAGTTATATTTAAAAAAATCACACAGTAAATTTCATCATGTACCCAAAGGTTGCTAAAGGAAATTCGTATTTTACGCGATATCCGAATTTAACGCGAGCGAAGCCGCAGGTAAATCTAATATTGTATTAACAACTATACATTAAGGTCAACTGTTAGCGTGTTTTTTCGCGTCAGTACCTCCAATTATTCATGTCATTATCTAAAAATGGCGCCTTCGTGACATCTTTTTAGGGCACGAAAACTTTGATATCAGACTAACCTCATTGGCGTGAGAGAGTCATGTTTTGGCACGAATGGGCCGGCTCGACTGGAGTGATACCACGGCCTCACTAGAAAACTGGCGTGAAACGGCATTGTGCCGTGTTACGTTCGGTGAGTGAGTTTACTGGTGGCCCAATTTCCCTAACCAATCCCCCGTCCTCTATACCCATTCCTAATTCTCTTATGAAGGCGGGCAACGCATTTGCGACTCTTCGGATGTCACGAGTGTCCGTCTGCTCGCTGGCCCCCAAAATAGAATTCATTTACATTACACTAGCCTTTGCCTGTGACACGTCCACGTGAAACTTTATTAAATTAGCCCGTTCTTACACCCACTGGCGTAACTATACCGTTCGAGGCCCGTGGCAAATTCGTTTTCGTTCCACTATTTCAAACCAATACTAAAACACATCAAGCGATTATTGTAAAAAATAATAGCTTGCCACATGTCTAGGGGGGCTGATTGGGGGCCTCTCCGGATAAGGGCCCGTGGCATATTGCCGGCTTGTCACCTTGTAGTTACGCCACTCTGTGTACACCATTTCTTGACTACTGCTCGGCTCCTATTGGTCGTAGCGAGATATTATATACCCTATAGCCTTCCTCGATAAATGGACTAACCAACACATAAAGAATTTTTCAATTTCGGCCAGTAGTTCCTGAGATTAGCGCGTTCAAACAAACTCCTCAGTGGTATATTATTAGTATAGATTTAATTTTTTAATTGGTCGCGAACATGCCGCGTCGATCGGAAAGCCACCTTTAGATAGCTTAAGAAACTTGAATAAAATTAAAAATGATTTAAGAGGAGACATGGAAGAAGCGAATAACTAACATTTTACAGCCTTCGAGAAAATCCTAGTTTTTTCCATACAATTTTCATAAATATTATAATTTAGCGAATTTAACTACCTAGCTTCTCTATCTAGCTGTAAATTTATCCGCATTATTTCAATTACAAATGATTTTTTCGGTCCTAAAGCGTCCATTTGCGAAAAAATCCGGCAGTTTTTAAAATGTGTTACCACTGCCGTTATCCGCTTCTTTCACTTATATCTTCAATTATGATATAATAATATATAGATGAAATTTTCATGTACATGTCTCTTGTGTGCGTCTGTTTGTCACTAAGCTTCTTCTAACCGACTGGATCGAAATTAATGTTTTTTTCTGGGTGTCATTAAGGGGACTTGAGAATAGATAAAATTCACAAATTAAGCAGACAAAATAACGTCTTTCGGGTCCACTAGTCAAAATATAATTCACAGAAATTAATAAAAAAAACTACTGCTTCTATACAAGCTACGTCGCGTAGCACTCGCTACGAGCGTAGAAACGTAGATGCTCTACGGACTGCGGTATTCTACGGGCGCTCTACGGACTACGGTATACTACGGTCGACGTATGTTTTCAGTCAAATGTCAGTTATGTCCTGCTTCCCCGCGCGCCTCCCCGCTCTCGCCTTGCGCGTCAAGTTGTTAGCATAAAAAATTCAAGGCGAAACGTTTTCAGTTTTTAGGGTTCCGTATCCAAAAGGTAAAAAAGGGATCCTGTTACTAAGACTTTAATTTCTGTCTGTCTGTCCGTCTGTCTGTCTCCAGGCTGTAACTCTTTTTAGGGTTCCGTACCCAAAGCGTATGAACGGGACCCTATTACTAAGATTTCGATGTCTGTCCATCCGTCCACCTCCAGGATATATCTCAAGAATAGTAATAGCAAAAGAGTCGAAACGTTGACAGAATATTTATTTTTTTAGCCGCTATAAAAACAAATTATTATAAAATATTTAAGAGTGGTAGTAACATACAACAAAGGTGTTTTTAAGGGTTCCGTACCCAAAGGGTAAAAACAGGACTCTATTACTAAGACTTCGATGTCTGCCTGTCTCCAGGTTGTATCTTGAGAACGGTTATAGCTAAAGAGTTGAAATTTTTACAGAATATGTATTTCTATTACTGCTATAACAACAAATACAAACTAAAAACAAAAAAAAATATTTAAGAGTGTATCTCTCATATAACAAACGTGTTTTTTTTTTACCAAGATTCTTCTTCTTGGTACTAGATGGCGCTGCACTACGTCTACATCGCGCTGACGCTTGTTAGGAAGTGTTAATCTAAATCTGTTTGACTTTCGCATCTTTGTTTCCTCAATTTTTTGTTCCTCACCAATACGGAACCCTTCGTGCGCGAGGCTAACTCGCACTTTACCGGTTTTTAGTATGCAGTTAATTAAAACTTTGAATAAACACCTAGGATAATCTTTAGATAGCCAACTTGCAGCATGGGCCGTGTGTTTTTAAAATCACTTTAAATGATTTAAATAATTTCTACTAGTCCATTTTCCATATGATTATGATATTCACCAACCTGTTTGTCGTCGGTACTGAAAAGAAACGTCAAACGAGTGCAGGCCCAGCATAGCGTCAGTAGACATACGAAAGTATAGACAAACTGACAGACGGTTGGGACAAACTGACAGGATTCCTTTGTGCATCCGTCACTACAACTTTGTCTATTTTGGTGTATAAAAGACACTTTCTCGTTGGCTGTACTACGGTCGTAGGTGTCTGATTAAACCGCAAGAGTAACCTTTATAAAAAGTTTACAAAAAAATGAAGTCTGGCTGTCTGTCTCGTTGTGGTTTTGTGGTCGCAGAAGACCGTCATGGCTGCCTCTAGTGCAATTTAAAACAATTTTCGTTATAGAATAATATTTTATAATGTGCTTTTGGGGTTAGCGTGAGGTAATTTTTTTTTTATTTGATATCTCAATTTGTTTCCACTATCCAGTAACAATTTTATAAACTCTGGGTTTAACAATCCAAGTAAAGATGAGATAGACTTACATTAATTCTTTGACATGGTAGAAAAAAACTATTATAGAACATTATTTAGAGCTTCTCCACACTAAGCGGATTTTGTACGGAGTGAAGTGAATTAGTAGATGACATTGACAACAGTTTGTCTGAAACTATTGTCAATGTCGTCTGTAACTCACTTCACTCCGTATCGAATCCGCTTAGTGTGGACTTAGCGAGACAAATTATCCTATTTCCACCCACGGAACTTAAAATTTAAAAATTGCCATATACAATTCAAAATATAAACCGTTTTATCTACAGATTTATAGAAAAACACACTTTCCTTTCTATACTATAAGTATAGCATATTTTCTAAAAAAAAACAACTCAACATAACAAACACAAAACAATAACAACCAAAGCTAAAACAACTCTACACAGAACACAAACATAACAACAAACATCTCAACGCAATATCCGATGTAAGATCCCGGGTCTGACCCACTTCGGCCCGACCCGCCGTCGATTTGTTTGCCCACCCGTTACCGTAACAGGTAATTTGTTTACCTGTACCTTAGGGTAAAGGTAATTTACCTTTACCTTAGGGTAACGGTAATTTACCTGGCCTGGCAATAATGTATTAGTGGGGTAGTGATCATCACTTTACAGTTTGTGGGAACGTGTTGTAACGTGGACCGAGCGTGGTGCTATGCCGGTCAGCTAGAAGCTTATATGATTGGTTTTTGTTTGTGGGTTAGTTATTCAAGTTCGGATAGAATTCCGTAGCTCTACCATGTGTTTTAAGCAAAATATTTGTCAATATTCGATACCGACTACGTACATTTTAGTATGGCAATTTTAGTTCCGCAAGTGACCGCTAGAGGCGCTGTAAAATTTTCCCATACTAAAAATTGACGTAGTCACTGTAGACAAAATATACTATTGCTTAAAAATCATGATAAAGCCACTGGTGTCAGCTGGCAAACTAGTACTTCTGGCTTTGTGTACACAAAACTAACGTAATTTCTAAGCTAGTAAACTAGTAGACAAACCAGGTTCAGCTAAGATAGTTTAAAAGAAAACTATCATGCTATCGTAGTTTTGAAAACTAGCCTCGTCTATACCGGGCATAATTTCCGATGAGGCACAGTGTTTTTAAGATAATTATAATTTTATATGAGAATATGGCAATGTCTTTTAAATGTTTGTATTATTTATCAAAATTGAAGACATACGTGGAAGAATCAGACAACTGAATTTTACATCATTGGAGCAAGCACTCATTTTTCTCTTAAAATTTAAACCAACCCTTAAACTAACATATTCGATTATCTAGCTAATGTATCTACTATCTAGTTATAAACAGCATTAATTATATTTTTGGATTTAAAATAGTTTTACTTTTATGACGACCTATGTGGCTGTTGGTAAGCGTGTTGGTAGCTTCAGCCGGGGGTCGCGGGTTCGAATCCCGCCGACGGAGCAAAAGTTTTACGATGCTCCTGGGTCTTGGAGGTGTAGTAAATATGTGTAATATATAATAAAAATATGTATAGTATAAAAAGGGTGTCTATGGGCGACGGTAGTTGCTTTCCATCAAGTAATCCGTTTAATCGTTTGCCCCCTTATTTTATTAAAAAAAAAAGGGTTTGTAAGCTTGGATGATGAGCGTTGACTAAGTATGTGAATTTTCTATGACAAAAGATATAATAGACAAGACGATGCCCACTCCTAAAATCCTAATGTATCATAAAGGCAGACGAGCAGACAGACTATCGCTAAATATTATTGCTATACTGCTGTCCACAAGCTTAAATGCCGTTAACCAACATCTGGTCGTTTTTGACATTTTGATGCCATCATAATCAGAAGAAAAAGCTCTA
>JAOTAV010084538.1:0-12096 GCA_026546445.1 Cyclargus thomasi | reverse complement strand
TTACGACTTCTGTACGTTGTTGATCGTCCATCTTGAGTCAACTAAACAGCTTAACTACTTAAATACGTTTGGACATACACTTAAAATTAAGTCACTTAAAATTTACATAAAATTTTGTTACCTACTTATCTACTTAATACCAATGTGTTAACCTGACAATATGTCTAATTTTTAATTAAATCAAATCGTTTTCAACTCCAAAAACACAAAACGTGCAGAATTACCGTGAAACGGTTAAACTAAACAGTTAGATAACACACCAGCAAACAAAACTCATATATCCTAAACCGAACATAATTCATAGCTAGTGACAACGAAATGAACCGAATATATTACAAACACCGACATTGGAAACGATAGATATTTTATATGAAAAAAATATATCCACAGCCGAACACATAATCTCCTCGTTTTTGCAAGTCGGTTAAAAACTATCGCCCTAAGGTCAAAATTTCACCATAAAAATTTTAATACATCGCGTAGAGGAGCTATATTTAATCTAAATGTAATCTGTTCTCAGTTAAATCACAGACTTCAATTTGGCATAAAGGTCTCGTTACCGGGTCATTAAATTTTATGCAACAAAAAAAACACAGACTTCAACCATAAACAACCATACAAGAGTATTATGTGTATGATTATCGTGTCATGTCAAAATATTGTAGTGTGCGTAGCGTTTTATTTATTAAAAATATGCTATATTAAATCATATTTAAAATAATATTGGTATTCCACGCTCCTCCTCCATATCAACTATAACTGGGAGAAATTTCACGCTTTTACATCGACGCGTCTTTCGTAAAAAGGGGTACAAAGTTTTCCTCTCGCGTATTAATATATATGGATCAGTATGCAACTTCAATATATCGCTAACCCAAAAATGTTTTAATTTTGATTTTATGTATAGCAGCAACAGAACTTCTTAATATGTGAAAATTTCAAGTCTCTAGCTATTACCGTTCTTGAGATACAGCCTGGAGACAGACGGACGGACAGACATCGAAGTCTTAGAACATCAAAAAATTATAACACTAGAACGATTAAAACACTTAGTTCCTCAGAAAAGAAAATTATATTTTGGTATTTTTTTGATTATATTTTGTTCAATATATACGGGTTACCTGATGGAAAGAAACTGCCGTCGCCCTTGGACACTCGTGATATCCGAAGAGTCGCAAGTGCGTTGCCGGCCTCTAAGGGATTAGGGCTAGGGGGGATTAGGGAAGTTCGGCCACCGGCAAACGCAGCACAACGCCGTCTCACGCCAGTTTGCTGTGAGGCCGCGGTATCACTCCGGTCGAGCCGATCCATTCGTGCCGAAGTATGGCTCTCCCAAAGTTCTCTTCCCGAACTCTGGCAAAGTTGAGTCATGACAAGGACAACCACCGTCGCCCATAGACTCTCGCGTCAGATGAAGACCACATCCAGTGTTTTATCGCGTGTACGAGTATGTATGTAAATGTATGTATGTATGTTTGTAACGGTTCGCCAATTTAGTGAGCGGTCGATAGGTGAAACTGATTGGACGGTTTTAATGTAAGCGATATCAGTTACACCGGCACGAACGAGTTGGGATCATTATAAATTAAACTTTCTATAAAATATAAAACTAGCTTTTTCCAGTGGCTTCGCTCGCTTTGAGAAGTATTTTCATACAATCTTTCAACCTAGGGGTCAAAAGATTCCACCATCTGGAATTAAAATTTCATAATACGCTTAAACATGTATTCATTTATTTTGAATCAGCAGCTCAGAAACAAAATTTTAGGTCTCTAACTTAAGAAATGACGAACTTGCCTAGAAAACTTTTGTAGAAACTTTATTCCTATTTCACTCCCTTAGGGGTAGAAATTTTTAAAATAACTTTCTTAGCGGGTGCCTACCCAATAAAACAATCCTACTCACCAAATTTCATGGCTGTAGCTTTAACAGTTTTTGCTCAGCGAACATGAATCAGTCAGTCAAGACTTGTTATTTTATATAAATAGATTATAACCTCAGAACTAAACATGCGCAAAGTATATTTTTATAAAGTTTGCAACCATTATTTGCTAAAAAGAAGAAACCAAAGAAGCAACTAGTCATGAAACCATTACGTTAATATATAATCGGCCATCTTGTATATTCCAGTCGAAAGAGAAAATGACGCGTGGCGTGCGGCGCGGCTGCGTGCGGCTGCGCGGCGCCGTCATCGGCATCGACGACGAGGATGATTCCACCTTCACCATCACCGTCGACCACAAGACTTTCCACTTCCAGGTGAGGAAGATGAGAGAGGATACTTTGGTAACGGAGCATGCTGGCTTGTGGTAACGAACATGTTTTACACGCTCAGAATTTGCACAATAAAGAATTTAGCATCTCGATCTTACTCATATTTGTGTACGTGTTTCTTTAAATATTCGTGTACCATTATAAATCATTTATTTTAAAAAATGAGCAAGACAATTACGATGAATAAAAGGCGGCAGCAGTTGTTTCTTCCCTGTTTTTAAAGTTCAAATGGTTATTGACTATTTCAAAATATTATCGTAGTTCTAAATATTTATTAAAAATTTAACGCTAGTATAATATGGCGCTACCCGAATATCTGTGTACTCAATTGAGTACGCGTTACTTATGATCTAAATATATTTCTAAATTCCAGGCGCGAGACGGTGGCGAGCGCGAACGCTGGGTGCGCGCTTTGGAAGACACGATCGGGCGGCACGGGCGGCGCGACCGCTGGCGCTGCGTGCCCGCGCCGCACCGCCGCGGCGACCTTGAGCGCCGCATCGCCGAGGCGGACGCCTACCTGCAGCTCATGATCGACCTGGTAGCCGTGAGTATCACGTCGGTGTACGCGTTTGAGTACACGAGCACGCGCGGCTCTTACACCGCTGCGACATCGCTAAAGAAACTTGAACGTGTCGTGTTCCGATGCTGTTTAGTGCGGTCTCACCTTTATTACTAACATATCACATCTATCAGAAACCTCGCACACTAGCCCGTGCCGAATCGTCCGATTCGTTCGCTATCAAGAATTCTGTTTTTTGTTCATCATACTAAGGTACACTTTGGGCCTGTTTGCACCGCTCACTGATATGATAGGTGTCGGAAAGTCTATCCACAACTTTTTTACTGGAGTATGGAGAATCTGTCAAAAAAGTTGTGGTTAGCCTATCAGAAACTTTATCAGTAAGAGGTGAAACAGGCCCTTAGTGCTGTTGACAGGCCCTTAGTCGACTGTCTCTGTATGAACTAACAGAATAATATTAATGTAAGATTTCACACTGAAAATTGCAAAGAGCAGAGTGCATGTACAATCAGAGAAGTTGAAACAGATCGTGGATCTAAGTAGTTTATGTCAAACCTAGCCGACAGATCACGGCATACATAGAATTGACTTATACCGACCAAATGACATAGGTCTGTCAACTGGATATCTTTCAATTTATAATTCATAACTCGAGCGATCTCATGAACGAACTGCACGAACTAGTTCGCAGGCCCGTCACTCTTTAGTCCACGTGCCAAGAATGTACTGAATTTCTACCAATTTAGTAGATAATCACAAATTAATATGTGCTAGATAATTATTCCAAAGATTAAAAGCTGATTATTTATAAACAGGCATTGTCATTTATTTATACCTAAATAAATTGTTGACCCACGCAAGCTTTCTTGTCAAGTGGCTCTTTCGTGACTTGAAGTAGTGAACTAACGAACTAAAAGACCGAACTATTTCGTTAAAAAGCTGCGAACTATTTTGCAAAATTAAACCACCAGGGACCAGGAAGCTTCATCACCTATATAAATTACATTCGACACGTAATGCAGCCGTCGAAAAGCACTCTCTATTATCGGATAGAGAAACTCAATTTATTATAGTTTATATAAATAAATATAAATCTTATCAGCGCGTTCCGGCGGGTTGTCCGAATTATTCTAATCAAACATTTTTATAGAATGGCCGGGAAAAAGAAAAGTACAAACTCTTTAAACAGAAATTCTTTTACAGTTATTTCTGATTTGTTAGTAAGTAACATATTTGTTCTGTTTCAGAAACTGACTACACGAGTATCGGAACTGACAGACCCGCACGAGAAGAACAGAGGACAAGTAGTTTTAGACCATTCTAATGTAAGTTGACACAATAGTCCATATACAGGTCACCCTGAATATAATAAAACATTAGTGAACCCTAAAGTTTTACCAATTTGTTTAGTTACTTCCTGTCCATAGATAATATAGGCTGTCTCTCTCGCTCTTTGAAATAACGAAAGAGATGTCAGTATCAGTTCAGTACCAGTCGGCGATGGTGGAATAGAACTTGAGGACCTGTTTCACCACTTCGTAATAAGTGCAGATAATCGTAACTTATCTGACACATTAAGGGTCTGTTTTTACCACTTAGTGATAATTGTCGAATCGTCTATCCACAATTCTTTTTGACAGATATTGTATGAAGAATCTTTCAAAAAAGTGATGGATAGCTTGTCAGAAACTTTATCAGTAATCGTTGAAATAGGCCCTAAGAATTGCGAATCTGTCAAATATGTTGTGAGTTGCTTATTATTGTAGATTAAAATGCAGTGTTCATATAGATGTACTTTATTCGAGAGAATATTTACCAAGTGAAGTCAATAGTATGACACCATGGCAACCGTCCGACTCATAGACTAGTTCTAGAGTAATTGAATATATGTCACTTATCCAGTGGTGAAAGGAGCCCTTAGTCATCAAAATAATGCACTTCATACAAACGATAAACAACATTTCTGTGTTATTTCTTACAAACTTGTATATTTTGTCGACCTCTGTGACTCAGTTGGCAAGTGCGCTGATAGCTGATGCCGTGGGTCGCGGTTTCGAATCCCGCCGACAGAGCAAACAGTTTTTTAATATTCCTGGATCTTGCATGTGTATTAAATATATGTGTATCACATAATAAAAATCTTAAATATGTGTATAGTATTAAATATATTTTTCGTTGTCTGCTTCCTGTAACACAAGTCCCTCGGGCACTTAGTACGGGACCAGACTGACGTGGTGTGAAGCGTCCACAGATATTATTATATTTGGCGGTATTTATTACTATTACTTAACATAATATTTTAATTTTCACAGGCCATGTTGGATCATATCAAACATTCCATAGTGCTTCTACAGATAGCTAAGGTATGTTCTGACTCCCACTTCGCTCTATTAAATCAAAAGTAACTCTGTCTGTCTGAATATTAGGCTTTCACACCTAAACGACTTGACCGATTTTGATGGAGAGTGTGGAAATGCTTTGAGTCCCGAAAAAGGATATAACTTATAAGATACTTTTTGCCCCGGAAAAATGTACAGTTATTAGTAACTAAGTATTTACGCTATCTGCGGCTTTGGCCAGTAACAAAAAAATATTAGGAACTACATGACGCCCGCAACTCCGCTGCGCCGAAATTCGTTTATCGCGCGGGAACCACACATTTTTTCGACGTAAAAAGTATTCACCAGATCATTCTGGGGTGGGCGCGGAGAACCCCCCTTTTATACGCCTATGGCAATAAACGAATTTTGGCGCTTCGCTTTGACGGACTTCCGAGCATCTAGCCTATATTATAAACGCGAAAATTAAAAAAAAGGGGTAATGAATGTGTAGGAATGAGCGTGGTGGCCAAAGGAAGATCTTCCGACCGGGCGACGTGTTATGCCCGGCCAGGCCCTTTGAAGTGTTTGATAGCGCGATGCAGGATTACTGCGCTTAATGTGCGTAACGCCACAAATGTATGGATGTTTGTTGCTTATTTACGTAACAGCTATTCTGTAGACCCTGCGGCAATATGAATGCAGCTTTAAGAACTAAGGAAACTAAGATAAAGTTCTAAAACTTCTTTTTTCGTTCTAGAACACAGTAAATCCAGTTAATGGAGTGTATACTGGACCAACGAACTCCACACAGACGCACGTCAAAGAAGGTATGTGTTTTGTTAAGTATTTTTAACTTGCTGTTGCTTGCCCGCGACTACGTCCGCGTGAAACTGTAAATTATCCCGTTTTTTTTTATCCCGACTTTATGATATAAGCTATAGGTTTCATATTGCTCTACGCCACTACAAGGCAGCCACTTCATGGGCAGCTAGACCAATGTCATTAGAAAATATAAGCAATCGCTTATGTCATAAAATAACAAGTCCTGACTGACTGACTGATTCAACATGAAATTTAATGACTAGGATTGTTTTATTGGGTAGACACCCGCTAAGAAAGGAATTTTAAAAATGTGAAATAGATGATTAAAGTTTCTAAAAATTTTTCTACGCAGGTTCGTCATTTCTTTAATTTTGTTTCTGAGCTGCTGATTCAAAATGAATACGTGTTTAAACACGTACGCTTAAGCGTTTTATGAAATTTTACTTCTACTACTTTAAAAATACTTCTTAATGCGAGCGAAGCTTCGTCGTGGAGTCGCTTATATCACAAGTTGCATTTTTTCCCTTCTTTGCGACTGCCTGTCGAGTTGATCGAAATTGTATAATCAGGGATATTGATAGAGAGCCAGTTGACGGACGTCATTTGGCCGGAATATGTCAATTCCATGTAAGCCGTGATCTGTCGACTCAGCTTGACATAACCCGACCAAATCACTTAGATCCACGGTCCGTATCCGTATTGTACCTTACCGACGTTTGAATCCAAAAGCCATGTTGCCTTCATACCAAGAAGAGTGGCGAGACAATGTCCTCTATTGACAGGGACAACAGGGAAGATGTGTGTAAAACAAAATTTATTGAATGCTAATTATTATGATAGTGCGCTAAAAGATATACAGAATGACAAAAAATCTCTGAATTCTGTTGAGAAATAAATAAGATATTAGCGATATTAGTTTTCTACCCATCCCTTTCTCTCAAAATGTTATTTAGTATGAACTTTGTATGCAGCTTATGGACTTTGACGTCACAATCAATGTCACATCTCTCTTTCTATCTCACTACTTTAAAGGCTTTTGTTGTTTTCAATGTTATCAAAAAACTAATTGGACTAAATCGTTTTTCAATAACGATAGATTTATTTAAACAAAGAAAAAAAAATCATGCATATCCCTATTGTGCGCGCGGCCCGTTATATATGGGTAAGCCTTGTTGGACGACACCTGCCGCGCCATTGCCACATTACTAAAAATTGTGTATTTACTAGTGCACGCACACATAGGACCGCGCGCACAATTAAGTTAATCTATCTATATGTACCTGTAGAACTGTCTATCACATAGGGCCGCGCGCACAATCGAGTTAAACTATCTATATGTACCTGTAGAACTGTCGCCGCGCGTGGAGCTGGGGTCGGAGTGCCGGGAGCTGTCGACGCCGACACACCCGCTGCCGCCGCTGGAACTCGACGGAGCGAGTAAGGCCATTCAATTACTACGACCTATTTGCAGAGTGTAATGACAGACGGTGTAGAAGACTTCCCAAAGTAGTTTTTGCCTAGTTGTACTTCCAAAAGTACAGCTGTGGGTTTCGTACCCAAAGGGTAAAAACGGGACTCTATTACTAATTCGATGTCCATCTGTCTCCAGGCTATATCTCAAGAACGGTAATAGCTAGAAAGTTGAAACTTTCACAAAATATATATTTCTGTTGCCGCTATAACAACAAATACTAAAAACAAAGTAAATTAAACATTTAACTTAATAGCTCTAGTATAACAAACACGTTTTTTGTTATTTTGGTAATAAAATAATAGATTGATAAATTCGACGCGTTGCTTACGACAGCGTAGCTCAGCGCTTAGGTTACTTGTGTAAAGCGCCGAATGACATTTTAGTTAAACAATGTTAAACTACGACAATCTTTCTAGCTTTACACGAAGCCAGGGATGATTATCTGACCCATATGTAATAATAACTACTAGAGGTCGCCCTGTGATCGAAATTCGACCATAAATATTCAAATCAATCACAGACAATTTGGCAAAGGTCTCGCTACCAGGCCATTAAATTTTATTAAAAAACACAGACGACCATAAATAACAGAATATTTCGTGTATGATTATCGTGTCATGTCAATATATTGTAGTGTGCGTAGCGTTTTATTCAATAAAAAATATGTAACATAAAAGCATATTTTTAAATAATATTGGTATTCCACGCTCCTCCTCCGTATTTACTAAAACTGAGAAAAATTTCATGCTTTTATGTCTACGAGTCTTTCGTGAAAAGGGGTAGAATAATTTTCCGCTCGCGTATTAATATATAGATAAGACTGCGTTAACACAAAACCTGTCTGTCTGTTCACACAAGCTACACTTTTTATATTTTACTTGATTTTCCGTTTCCAACCCCCTAAGTTCATAGCCAATGTAGCAAACGAATCGAATCGGAATGCCTTGTCTTACCGTAACGGCCTGCACCCAATGTGCAGTTTGAGACTCTTCAACATAAAATAATGTAACAGTGTATATCAACTTCGTGGTGTGTACAGGACAGGCGATGTCGCTACTAGTGCCGGACACGTCGTACTCGTCGTCGGAGGGCGAGGACGACTTCTACGACGCCGACGACGAGCCCGCCGCCGCCACGCCGCCGACCACGGGGTGAGTGCTAAACTATAGCGCCTAAACACACTAGGCCGAAGTTACGTGGCCGATATTACGTTGCGACCACTGAGCGAGCTATATTATAAATGCGCTTAACTGACGATAAGTCTAGCCATGGTGAGGCGAATTGATATGCGGTATTTTAGCGCTGATGGCAGTGACGAGCGGGAATGGAACTAAAGAGTTATACATAAAACTCACTATTTTATAGTTTATTTACCAATGAACTTCCACCGCTCATTTAAACATAAACTATAATATAAAAAAAATAATACGAAATAACAAACAAACTTTATAGCGTCTAACTTTTAGTAAAAACTTTGTAAACAAAATAAAATTGAAACGATTAAGCGGCTATTTGCAAATAACGTCAGTTTTTTTTTTCTTTTCCCACTTGTTTCTACACTCAAATCGTCTCGGTAAAGAGCTGTCATTTCAAATGGTATCGTCAATCATAATAGAGGTCAGTAGTTCCGACGCCTGATACGACACACGGTAAGCGTCTAATCACAGTTACGATACAATCGAAGTTACGTGGACGCTCACACGTTTCGATCGTCCCGGCGAACGGCAAACATATATAGAACGACTGAAACGGCTTCGGTCCTGGCTAAGCAAGCTATCTCGCTCGACTGGAAGATCTTCCTTTGCGGCTCCTACAAAACGCAACAAAAGTATAAAAATACTGCTTAACGTGAGCGAAGCCGCTGACGAAAACTAGATGTGAGGTTATTTGATAGGTAACAATTTACTTATCAAATAACATCATATCTAGTTTTGTACAATTACTAAGAAACAAAATATAATCAGTTTTTTTGTCCAATAAAATGTAGCCATTTTTAAGATACGAGGTTGAGGCAGTAAGGCATTGATATCCATGATTTTTAATTCTTTGTCTAAATGAATCTATCGTTATTTAAAAACTATGATGTCTAATTAGATTTTTGATAAAATTGAAAATAAGAAAGTTATAAGCATTTAAAGTAGTCAGAAAGAGAGATCCGATAGTGACTGTAACGTCAAAGTCTATAAGCTACATACAAAGTTCATACAAAATTACGTTTTAAGAGAAAGAGATGGGTAGAGAAGTTAAATAGCTAATATCTTACTCATATTTCAACAGAAATCAAAGATTTTTGTCATTTTGTATATTTTTTAGCCCACTATCTTTGAAATCAATTGTTTCATACGCATATTCCCTATTATACATAACGTCCGTAGCCTAGTGGGTAAGACCTTTGGTTCGCACTTGAGAGGGTGCTGGTTTGAACCCCAACCTTTTGGTACCAATGAGAAATTTTCCGATCTCAAGTATATAATACAGATGCTAATTGCCGTGGGAGAGCCAGGCTTCGGCATGAATGGGCCGGTTCGACCGGAGTGATACCACGGCCTCACAGAAAACTGGCGTGAAATGGCATTGTGCTCAGTTTCGTTCTGTGAGTGAGTTCACCGGTGTCCCAACTTCTCTAATCCCCTATTGGCAATATTCCTTTATAAAGACCGGCAACGCATTTGCAACTCTTCGAATGCCGCGAGTGTCCATCCTGCATACATATATAGAACGACTGAAACGGCTTCGCTCCTGGCCGAGCAAGCTGTCTCGCTCGACCGGAAGATCTTCCTTTGCGGCGCCTACCCAACGCAACAAAAGTATAAAAATGCCGCTTAACGTGAGCGAAGCCGCTGACGAAATCATGCATACATCACAAATAAAAATTATTATTCAATACATCAAAGAAGTTCACTTATAAAAGTACACCACTCGTGATCGTTTGTTTGGAGTGTTCCTCGACGTTATTCTCGCCCGCAGTCCGATACAAACGTATTCGACCCATTTTCTGTGAGTATACAATTCCTTGAGTGCTCGTGCCCCGTATTTATATTTCTCGCTAAGAATTTTATTCAAAATTCGCCTAAGTTCGAGTCTGCTGATGCATGCTGGTTCCGTACGTTTTTTGCAATGGTATTTTTATTAGGGTATCTTAAAATGTGTACGTGTCTTTGTTTGTTTGTTTGTCCTTCTTTTACGCTCTAGTAAAGCAACCAATTGACTTATGTTTTTCGAGAGTATGTATGTATGTACGTATAATTGTTTGGCACGCTCTGCAACCATAGCAGGTTGATAGATTTTAACGTGTGAGGTATTATTAGATTCGTCTTGATAACGCAAATGACACGGGATATATTTTAAACTCAAAATTGTGAGGTTCAAAAAATTTTTTTCTGCCCATTTAGATCAAGTAGGGTATCAAAATGTAGGGCTCTAAAAAGCCATTTTAAAAATATACATAATTTGATGATAACATTGCAATCGTTCTTGCAGTTGGGTTTTATTTTTTTGGACATTTAGCTGGTTACATTTACCTACGTAGACTTTTACGGTCTTGAAGCATGTTTTCACGCCTCCTTGGTCTAGTGGCACAGAGCCCAGCTCTCGACCCGGGGTCGTAGGTACCGATAGTTTACATTTACAACTGCGGAATCCTAAAAAAAATATCAAACGTTAACTTACTTTAAGGGTTGTGGAATATTGAAAATGAGTGTTGAAATTTTTATAAACTTAAATCCGACGACGTTGTGTACAAAAGCGCCCTTCTAGACTTCTAATCTCTAAGTAAATCTGGTATGGCTTTGAATATTGTGCTTATGAAGGTCAAGAACTTCTATAGTCTGGCTACTGTAAGTTGAACCACAGAATAAATAATAGTTCTAGTACAGAAGACTTACTCCCAAAATCTGCTAAAGTTAATATCAACCATGCTACGTTACAAGTCAATTTCAATCAAAAACGCTACTTCACGCGTTACCAGATTTAATAATAATAATAAACTTTATTCCCATCTTTAAGAACATTACACAGCCAATTTAAAAAAAAATAAGTAAAAAACCGATAAGAGATATCATTCAAACTTATAACTAAATACAAAATAGTTCCCAAATATTAGGCAGTGCAATACCAAAGATGAGGAAAAGGTGACCATTCAGGTTATGACAGCGACGGTCGCCGCTATCCCTGGTCTTCCGTGATCACCTACCCCCAATAGTCAAACTAAAAACAAATTTAAAAAAAGATTAATAAGAAGTTAAATAACAAAGATATGTCGTGAAAACGTTTAATCAACTTTATCAAATTAATATAAACCTTTTTTAAAACTCAAACGTTCATCCGCCATTTTAAGAACAATCTAGAGAGAGAGCCCCCGTTAGGGATGCGCGTGAGCCGACGCGACTAGTGTTGCCCGCTCTCGATTAGTAATCGATTTAACAATATACATGACATGATTTTGACATGCGTATTATGAAAGATTTGCGCGATAGAAACTTGAAACGAATACAACTATTTATTGACTTTCTCTGTAGTACAACTCGTGAGCGTGGGCTACCACGAGCGTGTAACGTCTTACTAATTTTTTATATTAAAAATAAAACATATATTTAAAAAAATATGAAAAAAAATCGGTTGTCTGTAAAGTCGGCTTACAGACGATAGTTGAACGTGACAACGTCTTAAGAAAATACTAATGG
>JAOTAV010084516.1:0-12097 GCA_026546445.1 Cyclargus thomasi | reverse complement strand
TTTTTATTCACAAAACATCTTAAATATTTTTTTTTATTTTTTTAGAGGGGGTAAGAAAAAATATTTTTATGAAAAAAGAAGAAAAAACATTCAATAAAAATTTATACAATAGTATTTATTTATTAGAATATTCTCCCTGACAAGAAATAAGGTGAGCTGGGTTTTTTTTATTCTAACTGTAGATAAAGCTTTCGCGATATTTTGTACAAGGAAAAATTAAATAAATAATCTTTGTGGAAGGTAAAATAGATATTAAATGTGATGGGGAAGAAATAAACAAAATAGCCCAAAAAACTTATTTTACACCAAAGATAAATTCAGATATCCAAATTTATGCAGTTATTTTAGAAAAAGAGTTTCTGTACATGTTTAATGCTGGAAAAGAAGTAAATGACAGAATTAAATCTACCATGATATATTTTTAGATACTTTGTCTGAGTCTGTAGATGTTTTATTAATATTACTTTTATGTCCATACAATAAACATTAACCATTTATTAATTATATTTTGTCTTAACAACGAACAATATTCTATTTACTTTTTGCTCTTATAGAAACAAAAAATGTTCAACTTATTTAAAATTTTACATTCTGTAAAACTAACTACAAACAATCAGATTATATAGGTAGTTAAAGATTAAGAATATACTTAAGTTTGGATATGTTCTTACCAACTTGTTTCTTTTTATAATTAAAAGCGTTATTAGGAAAAGGCATAATTTATTTAAAAATTGGTTTTTATATTCTTACTCCTTAAAATAAACCAATATATATTTTTCTCCTTTCAAATGATAATCATTTCCTAATATAGAAATGCCAATCACAGAGAAAAGATACTTGCAGTATCCAACTCATAATGTTAATATGTTATTTATGTGTTTTTGGGTGTGAACGTTACGGATTGATGGTTTTACTTAAATAAACTGTTTATGATAAAAAACGAGGTAAAAAGATATAAACAAGTCTATAGTAATAATAAAACATTAAAACATCATTGTAAGTAGATACTACACTTAGATTTTGTTCCAAGTTGTATATTTAATGAAGAATATTCGGTTTTGATTTAATATTTAAAAATTTTAAACATTAACTTAACAGTACTTTAATATATGCAAATGATTTGAAAAATTTTTTCTAAAGTAAAATTTTAAAATCATGCACCAGACGTCTAAGGCAAATATGTTAAGGTTGAGCAGAATATCCTTGAACATTCAATACCTTGAAGCTTTAAAACGAGATTCTAATCGTATTTTATATGTAAATTATCCTCTGCAATATTTTTTGTTTTTAGGATTGAAAAAATCTAATATAACATTTGAAGACTTAATATGTGAATTTCTTTGCTTAAGCAAACAATAATAGCAATAAATATAAAAATTAATAAATCCCAAACAAATACAAAGACAGAAAAAATAAATGTATCTGATGAAATTTGGTTATTTAGAAAATTTTGCATTAGATTTTAATAAAAATTTAGACTTCGAAAAATTAAATCTGTTAACAAATATTTAAATTATAGGGATAAATCAATATATTTTCTTAGTATGAGGAATTATCTAGTATTCAATAATTAAAACATGGTAGATGCATATAGAGTAAAAATAAAAATAATTAAAACTCAAAGAAAACACAGGAAATATGTATTTATAAAGTAGACATAAAAAGGGTAGAACATTAAAAAACTCTTATAACGATACCTTTTTTAAAAAATATCAACTTCATAATCAAATTAAAGACTTAATGAATTATATCGTTAAAATTTCAAACAAATTTATGGATATAATTAAATTATAACCATAAAACTTTGGTCATAAAATTTTTGTATAAGAAATAATTTTCATTCTAAGCCTAATTAAAAGCAGGAAATCAATTATTAAATATCTTTTCATACTCAAAACCAAGAAAACTTTAATAAATAAATCATCATAGGTATTTCAAATTTATTATTTTTGGTGACTATAACAAATAAATAGCACTTTCAAATAATAGATCAATAAAAAACATTTTAAGATTTTTATTTATAAAATATGTTCTTTTAATTTAAGAAAACGAATTTATTTCATTTATATCCTACAAGATATAACCCAAACACTAAATGATTTGCATAAATAAAGTTAGATGTTTTCTTGTTTTTTTTATTTAAATGGTTTCCTGTATGATAATGTTTCACGGGCTCCTTTTGTTTTTTATTTATATCCCTTTAAAAATAAATAAAAAATCCTACAGTAGGAGTTGAACCCATGCAGAGTTTGCTAGACTATAGCAATTTCTAATTTAAACATGAAATAGGTTACTTAATTTGTTCATCAACAATACAACATTAGAAATTATTAAATCAAATTTTAAGAATTAATTGTCAAAAATATAGGTTTTTCTTTTAAAACTTTAGTTGTTGAATAACCAATTCATAGATTTAATATATATGAACGATCTGTAATCCTTTGACCAAAGCCTGCAAGGTAAGACAGACTTAGGCAGTCAGTAGAGTGCATAGGGTGAGTGTTAGAGGTTAAAAAACTCACAGTACCTTGCGCTACAATTAATTATGTAAAAACATATTTTATCATATGTTTTTTGTGACTTGGTATTAATATTTTTATAGAAGGTATAGCAAAAGATCTTTAGACGGATTCCCCACTTGTAGACAGCAAAAAATTGATATTTTTCACAAAAGTTACAAATTCATATTTGTGGCACATAATTCAATTATTTAGATTACAACTACTTAAATCTTATAATCTTTGTTCACATTCTTCCATATAATTGAAAAATTTTAAAATTGACTGCAAACCAATTAAATAATGGTTGTTTGTTTTCTAATTAAATTCATAATTCAAATATACAGTAAACATTATATTAAACTTCAACTATGCATGCTGAAAAAGGCAAGCTCGAAACACCTCCTTCGCTAAATACTTACCATGTAATTTAACATTATTGCATTGATTTAAAAATGCTTAACGGATACTAAAATTTGTTACCATAAAATTTAACTTTGGAATCAACGATTCAAACTTTCTTGAAATCTATAATATGTTAGATTTGAATAAATATAAACTTATGATAATACTCTAAACAGGCTGTTTTAATATATTTTTTAAATTATAAGAATAATTAGCATTTAGAGTCTTAAATTATCAAAAAGAAATTTTTTCCCGCAGCAAAATATTTTTAGTATTATCGCGGTTAAAACATTAAATATATTTGAAATGACAACTTTATTTGTTTTATAGCATCTTTTGTTGTTGTTCTTTCTTTCTACCAGCCATCTCTTTTTTATCACTTCTTTTAAGCATATTTTGTCACATACCCCAAAAATATGATCACAATACCTAAACAACCCAACTCTATGTCATTTTAAGATTCAAATAATTAATTTAGACTCAACTATCGCAATAGACTATCATACATATCAACGTCATTTTGTCTACTGATAACTTGTAACTTATAAAATCCAAGGTGATTGACATAAACTACATACTCTATAACATTTTAAATTGAGTTTGCCTTAAATAACCTATAAATCTATACTTTATAATTTAATACATTGTTCTTATATTTATTATAGTTTAAGGTCAATATTTCCAAATTTTGAAAAGTGTTAAATTTTAATTTTATATTTGATCTAGTAAATTTATTTAGCCCAAACCAAAAGAATAATTATATTAGGAAAAGAACAATCTAAATTTTTTACAATATATTGGCAGTATATATAAAAAAAGCCCCACTAGAAAATTTTTTAGATTTACTATTTTGTAAGCTTAAATCATAAGCAAATCAAATTACATATATATGTATCCTTGTTATGCTTTTCGTTTAGGATTAAATATGTTTGTTTAAGCATTTTTTCATAAAGTTCACCTTTTGTCGCTGTTAAGAACTTATTGAAAAGTGATTTTTTAGATTTTATTAAAATTTTACAGAATCTAACAAGCATTTTAGCACCTAAATTTGATATAACTGAAGTGTTTGCCTGGAAGCTTTCTTGTTCTAAAGTAATACTCTAAGAAGGAAGTACTTCCTTGGAGGTTAGATAGAGAATCGGGCTTCTCTGTCTGCCTTCTAGGCAGGTGTGATACTGTATGTTTATTTAAAAAAATCTTTTTTAATGTTTTTATTTATTCTTGGTTCTTCTGGCATAGTGGGCTGATGGGTTTATTTATTTTTCATTTATAAATTGATTTTTTTATTTGATTATTATCACTACAAAAACCTTCTTATTATAAAGAATATCTAAAATTTCAAAATGTTTTTAAAAATAAATTGCTTCCTCAAAGTTTAAAACTTCTGCTTGTGATAATCTGCATCTTATTTTGCTTTTTTATGCCTTTTATTTGAATATGTGTATCTCTATATCTAATTACTCAATAAAAAAATCTTTTTAGGTCATTTTTGTGCTCACATCATTAATAGTTATTAATTTTTCCTGGGTGCAGATTGTTAGCTAAGGGATAATTGTAACAGCTCTAGGTAATAAAATTTTTATATTTTTTTCTTAGTTAAAGATATAAAACAAGTTTAAAATGCTTAGATTATAAGTCTTTAAAGGTCCAATAACACTGCCCCATTTATTTCTTAAAAATCAATATTTTCAAAATAAAACATTAATTTTAGAACTCATGGATCTTGATAAATGGCATATAAAATAAATGTAAGATCAAAATAATTTTAATAAAAATTCTATTATGTAGTTATTTATAAACATTTGTGTTCCGAAATAAACTTTTAATTTCGGACCAATTATTTTGAAAAATCAAAAACATTATAATTCTCGTTTCAAAGAACATGAAATAGTTTACAAGCAAATTTTTATTTATTTACACAAACATTAATTTGTATTAGATAAGGATCATTATAACTACGATTTTTTCAAAAATATATTTTATGTGTATAGTTTAAATTATTTTTGAAAAATAAATTAATAAGTTTTTTATATTTTTTTCCAAGTACTTATTTTAAAATCTTATTATTTATATAAAATTAAAAAACATTTCAGTATAAGCTTTGATTAAAAATATATTTTTTTTTTAAAATATTTGTATATTTAAAGTAATAATTAAAAAAATTTTATTTAATTGAAATGCAAATCTTACCAACTGCTTCACCATGTTTATCTCCTAATAAAAATTTGTACAAAAAGAATAATTCGTTTCTTATGCTTGTTATTCGCTTTTGCACAATTATGTCATCGTTGTTATTCATTTGAATAAAATTTCTCAGTATAACATCGAAAAATATTCTAATTGTTTCATAAAAATTTGTAAATTGATAATTTTGATCTTTCCAGTATTTTAAAGAACAGTGTAGTGATTCATCAAAATTTATATTTTTATAGTTTTTTTGTGGTGCCAAAAAGAAATTGATTTTTCTTAAAGAATCTTGATGATCAAACGAACCAGTTTTTCCAAAATGATATGTAATCCAGTAAAGAAATGTTATACAAGTAATTTTATTAATTCCACTAGATTCACTTAATTCATTAAATGCTGTTTCAAGTATCTTGTTAGTTCTTAATAATTCTGATTTTTTTAGTTTATCTTCATCTAAATGATTTGAATAATGGTTAAGTGATTTCTCTTTTGAAGGTTTATTTAATCTTATCATAAGATGTTTACTTAGTCTCTCTTCAAGTTTAAATATTTTATGATTAACAAGATTTGCTTTAAAAATATGATTATGTACTGAAGTAATATCAATTTTTATGCAAGAAAAACTAATTTCATTTTTTTCAAAAGAACAAATACCAAGACAATTTCTAATTGGATTGCCAAAGTGTTTTGTATCATAGTGATATTCAATTATATGCATATTTGCTTCATTATAGTTTTGGGCATCTTCTACTTCTTTACCATTATCACCTGACTGATAAGTTCTATTATGCGAATAAGTTTCTTCTCTTATAAAATTTGATTCATTTTCTAATAATTGTAGACCACTTGGGTGTTTATATAAATCATCCATAGAAAATTGAAGTCTATTGTCACTTTTACTCACCTGTGAGGAACAAACTCTATCACCTAAACTAGATAAAAAAGGTGAATATGATTCTTTAAATATATCCTGTGCTCTTTGTCTTTGTAAATCTCTACAATCACTTCTTATTGAATTTGTATGTTTAGGTGGCTCGTTTATTGCAATTTGTTTCATTGATTGTAAAAATTCATTTTCCATTACAGACGGGGTTTCGAGATTTTCGGACCCTAAGCTTATTTTATAATGAAGGGATGAATTTTCTAAATACAAACTTCTTTGCTTTTCTGTGCTTAGAGTTTCGACGAATTCCTCCCAAGTGCCTATTCTCTCAGGAAAAACATTTTCAGTTCCTATATAAGAAATTTCTTCTTTTGTTTTGAAAGATGGGCCTGAAAATTTTTGTGACCCGATAAGCTGATCATAGTTGCCTATTCTATCTGAAAAATCACCTCCAGTGTTTTTATATCCATCTTTTCTATATTCTCTTTGTATCGCTCTTGAATAATCTTTACTGTATTGAAAATGTGTACTATTGAAAGGTAAGCTAGTCGAATCGATACTGGAATCTTTAGAATAACTACATTGTAAATCAAGAGGACAATAGGGTTGATATTGATTGGGATCGAAATATCTTGTCGGTTTCTCTTGATTTGTTTGCTGTTTATGCAAAGGCTCATGGTTTATTATGATTTTGGGTTTTACACCCTGTTGTTTACTAAAACTCTTCATCTGAAAAGTATGTTTTGTTGTAGAAGTATGTTCCAAACAATCGGCTTCCGGTGTTGAAGTCATTGTAACACTTTTATTTATCGTTGCAGCCTCTTTACCATTCATAGAAAAGGAACAAACATCTCTAGAATTTCCTTCAGTGCCTTTATTTAAACCAATAAAAAAACATAATGTAATAGTTGTAACACCTAATCTCTTTCTTAAAGACATAAATGGGATAAAGTTTTTAAATTTTAAAAATAAATTTTTTTTTTTCAAATTACTATTTAGAGCAAATTAACAATTTGTTAAAATTTATATGTATGGATTTTGTAAAACAAATTTCTTTTTGGTAAAAAATGTTATTTTTACTGTTAAAAGTTCTGTTTTTTCATCGTAAAAAACATTACTAGGAAGTTTATGTATCAATATAATGTTAGTAATGATTTAGAAAGGCTTAAAAAAATGCAAGATTTTCTTTTACTTAAGTTTTTTTGTTTTTAAATATTTTTTATCATAAATACAGTGTTGATTTCTTATTTTTTAAGATGGTGAATATTAGTTATGTAATTACGTGATTTAAATTAAAAATTTTGTTTTTATTATAAGTTGCAAATTTTATATTAATGCAGCGATAAATTATAAATATTAACTTTTCGAGAAAATATCTAAATTAAATACACATTAAAATAAAATTTATAAATAGGATAGAAAAGAAATATCAAACAATAAAAATTTCAAATTAAGGTAAATTTAAGTTAGTTGAGTCTAGGGGTCATAAGATTTTCTATATTGTTAAGACACGACTTAATGATGTGATCTGAAAAAATGCATTTTTTTTTATTTATTGGAATGTTTGCGGCTAAATACCTTTTTAAATTTACAAATTATTATTCAATATTATAGCATTTATAATAATAAAACCTTTATTGTTTTCGTTGAGTAAATATGCTGATTTATAAATTGAATCAAAGTTTTTATGAGTTTAAAGGAAACAATATATACCTATGGAATCAGAATAAGTATAGGCTGGATACTTGTCTTGTCGCTGACGATTAGAATTTTGAAATATAAAGTATATTATATTAAGAAAAGAAAATATTATATAAATTTTCTCAAATAGGTTAAAAGAATGAAATAAATAGATGTCTTTTAATAACTTGATCAAGCTTCATTTTAATAAAAGGTGTATTTATTCATTGCACCCAATAAATGTATATAATGGAAGCACATATATTCAAAATGACTTAATAATTTAACTAAATATGAATGATAAGCTCAAAAATTTACAAGCGGAAGGATTCCGAGTCTTCTTAAAAGAAAAAAATTTAAATTAAATAATACCTTTTTTCATCTTATATAAAAAACTAAAAAATGACAATCTTATTATAGGTTCAATATTAATTTAATCTTAAATACCGTAATATCAAATAAATATTTATTTATAGAACAAAAATATTTTTTTAATTTATTCAAACTTTTCAAAAAAGAAAATTCTCAGTACGATTTTGATTTACTAAGAAAAGACTATTTATCTTAGTTTAGATAAAAAATGACTATACCAAGTAAACTTTTGCCTGGTAAATTTACTTTTTACATTAGTTATGTTTTAAAAAGTTTATGTAAATACTTGTCGATCTTGTATACATTTCAATTAGAGATTTATCATCAACTATATTTCGAACAAATTTAATGTTATAAAGTATACTATGTAGAGTAAAGTAATATTGTGTAAAAATACATAAATTAATATATAGACAAGGTATGGTTTGTATTAGTATTTTAATAAAATTTGTAATGTTATTAATTTTAAGCAAGAATTTATAATCTTAGTTAATCAAAGAGTTTGATATAAAATCAATGAATAAAATTTCTAATTAAAAAATGTATTGTGTTTTTAAGCATGTTTTTCTTTATTATTTTACAAAAAATTTTTTTATAAATTTTTACATTAAATTTAGAAAAATTAACATAAGCTGAAATTTAAAAATATTTTATGAAGTGTCACGTAAGAATGAGAATGAAATTTCTTTAAAAAAAATAAAATTATCTAGAAATTACAAATGCAACAAAAGTTAATGTTATAAACTGTTCTAAAGCTTAGATGCAAACATATTTTAAAGATTATATGTATATTTCAGTATTATTGATTGGTTTTAAATTATCTTGAAACTTTATATTAACAAATTTAGAAGATTTTGACATATTTAAATAATATTTAAAATCCCTGTTTAAAAACAAGTTAAAAAGACACAACTAAAAATAATAAAATACTAACAAATCATTAGTTTAGATATAATTGATGAATTTTAACATCTTCAATGATCAAAATTATACTCAATGTTTTCATTTTTTATCAGAAAAGATATAAAGAGATTTTTTTTAATAAATATGACACATGGAAAAACTGATTTTTAACTTTTAATTCGAAATATAGACGCCAGACATTATAAGATATAATATTTAAGAATAAATTTATGCTCATTTTAGGTTTATTTCTACTTATTAAAAATACACCCACAAAACCTTCTCTTTCTTACTAAATTAATGGGGTAAATTACTTTGAATAAGTTAATTATCTTTTTTCTTTATATTTTTAAGTAAAATAATAATTAATGCACATATTTACAATTTATCTACATATTTTTTCTCGAAAAAGACGGTAAAGTCCGACAGAGGCGAATTTCATCTTTTAAATAGACTTTTTTTATTGATAAAGGGAAAAAGTAGCTTATGTTTAATTTTGAAAATCTTAAAAAGCAACATTAAAGAGAATGAAGCAATATAGATATATTAAGAGATAAAGATATATTTTAAAAAAGACTAGACACAAAAAGATAGTAATTATAACTCTCTTTTTTTTTCTAGAAAATCTAATCTTGAGTCATATAACCCCGTGTGACCACCCGTAATAAACAAATATTATTAAACAAGTAATATCAGATATAAAAGTGTAACTAAGTTTTCATATGATATGCATATAAATATTTTGAACAACTACTGATGCTATTTAAGTTGATTGTATAAGCATTTTATGTACATTTAATTACAATTCAAATTGTGATTTAATAAGATTATCTTCTAAATCATTTTTTATTTATGGTCCTTGATAATCTAAATTAAAACATTTGTTCAAAGCAAAATAAGTTCAAACAAATTTATTTGATTTTAGTATTATCGTTTTTTTAAAATCCCCCGTTATTTTGATTTAAAGAACAATGTGTTATTTAGTTTAAAAAAGATTTAATGCGTGATTTTTTCGTCGCCTAAGGATGGAAAATTCACACGATGATCATTTCGCTATATCTTCTATATAAAGTATAATATTTTGTTAAAAAACATATGGTAAAATATGTTTCTACATACTTAGGTATAGCTCAAGATACTGCGAGCATTTCACTCTCTAAAACCCACCCCATGCACTCTATTTATTGTCTAAGTTTACCATATCTTGCAGGGTTTGGTTTCAGGATGTGTTGATAGATTATTAAGTGCTGTCTTAAACCTAATTGTAGCTCGAATAAAAAGTATTATTCTATAAGACAAATTACTTTTTTTGAAAACCTAAATATATTATTAAAAGATATTTTCAAGGTCGTAGCAAAATATCCTTACAAACAAGCCTTGTATAGTATTATCTGAAATATGTTTTTTTCACGTGGTAGTAAAATAAAAATACAACACTAAATAGTAGGCTTATTTCTTAAACAAATTTAAGCAACAACAAATTTGGTCATTCAGAAAATGTTATTTAGGTAGGCAGAACAATATTAAATTATAAATGTTAACTTTACAATGAAGACCAGCTAGAAACAGAACAGATTCAATTTGCATAGTTGAAGTGAGAAGTCACATTACAAGGTGTTTCGTTAATATTATTCCTGACAAAAAAATCATCTATATTAATACCTTTTGTTTCTTCACAAGTGGCTAATAAGTCAATAATTTGTACATACGAGCACAAAAGCTATGGCAAGTTGTCTCATTTTAATTCTTATTACTGAAAAATATGCCATAAATATGAATTTATGTGTAATACAATCGGAATAAACACTCAAGCTGTGGAATCGTTTAACAACGAATGAAAACTTAAAATTAAAAGAAGAAAAGAAATCTAAACTAGAAAATAGTTGATATTTAGAAGGATTGTGTTTTTTACTTCATAACAAACACAACTTATTTGAGGCAATATTGAATTTGATCTAACATTAATTTATTTGCTAATTTAATTAATTTAATTTAGTTTTTTAATTTTTAAATTTTAATTATTAATTGAATAATAATAATTTATTTTAATTAGATCAGTTTTAAAATTTCAATCATCTTCTTTATTTTCACCTCAAGGTAGAAATAAAAAGAATAAAGCAATTTAAAAATAAATTCAAATAAAAATATTAAAAAAGTAAAAACATTAAAATAAATCAAAAATAAATAAAACAAAAAATAAAATCACCATTAAATTAACTACCAACTTATAAAAGTTGCTTCGATTACTGAAATATAAGCAAAATTCGTTATGAAATTTTGCGACTTGACAGTAGAAACATTTTTCTTTTTCAGATCCCTAATTAAAGCTTGTTATAGAAAGACTCAATAGCTTGAATATTAATATCTGTCTCTTGACTTACAAATTCGTATTTGTGACAAATTAAGCAGTTGTATCCAAACAATACTGATTCATTTGACCCAAAAAATAAAGGATTTAAACTTTAAAGTTAATTAGGAGATCATTACTATTGGTTACTAATTTAGAATAAAAATATATGAAGAATTTTTTTTAATAAAGATGAAGTTTTCTGAGAACGTTTTACCAACTATTTTTATTAATAACATTTCCCAGGGAACCCCCCTCCCAAAAAAAATCCAACTATTTCCACCGTAAAAACAGAATCCTTCAAGATTGCAATATGTTTTGATTACATCTGTCCATATCATCGAACTACTTAAAACATGATTGTATATTATAGGAACTGTTGTTTGCTGTTTCTTATCAATATTACAGTGGCAAACTCCTGTAACCAAAGCCTGCAAAGTAAGGTAGACTTAGGCAGTCAATAGAATGCAAGAGGGGTTTAGCGAGCGAAAGGCTCACAGCATCTTGAGCTATACCTAAGTATAAAGAAACATATTTTACCTTATGTTTTTGTCGACTATGTATTAATATTCTTATACACATGGTGTAGCGAAAGATCTTCGTATGGATTTCATATCCCTACGCAACAAAAAAAACCCATATATACCTCTATACAACGTAAAAGCTGTAAAAAACAAGTAAAAGCAAAGCTCAATAGGGTTACGGTTCAAGTAAAACTCGGAGGGAAAAAAATTTCCCTCCAAAAAAAAATACCTTTAAAAAACTTATTAATAAAAGAAAATAAATAGCACCCCAACCCTCTCTCAGGATGAAAAGGAAAAG
>JAOTAV010084505.1:0-12097 GCA_026546445.1 Cyclargus thomasi | reverse complement strand
TCATCATCACTGCAATCACACCAGGCACCATTCATTATGATTCTATTATATCTCAGAACACCTCAAAATTTATAGGGTAATATGATTTTGGTTATTTTTGTTTCATTAAAGTATTATGATTTTGGTTTCATTAAAGTATCCTAATCGCTTGGCACCAAAAAGTAAGATTTTGTACCAACGTATACCTGCCATGGTTCACAAAGTGCTAATGGAACTCCTTATTCCTAGTGATACGCGTTTGGAGATTTCAGCGCTGTTTTTAGAACCCAAAGTATACGCTACTAAGCAAATTATATCAATCATCATCATCAGTCAGTTTTAAAGCGCACAGGTTATAATTTTGGGTACCTAAAAAGGGTTAAATTATTATTATTTTTAACAAAAATTTTAAAGCGAAGGAAAGGAAAAAAAAAATAAAAAAAAAGAAACTAAAAATATTAAATAAAATTTATTCTTTAATAGTGCCTGTTTCAGAATTCGATGAGGCATGAGCCCATTTCCGTACACAATCTTCAAAATTTTGAAATCGGTACCAGTCAAACATTTAAATTTAGACAAATCATCACATGTTAGGTGGTAGCGACTTTAAAAATTTTGAAGATTGTGTACGGAAATAAGCTGATGCCTCACCGAATTCTGAAACAGACACTATTAAAGAATTAATTTTATTTAATGCTTTTTAGTTTCTTTTATATTATTGTTGTTTTTTCCTTTGGAAGTCGGTTTTAATTTTTTGCTAATAAGTTTGAAAGACCATTTCTTGTTTGGGACGAAGTGTTAAGTAACCGTTGTAGTAATTTCATTAAATAGAGAAACCTCATTGGTTTCAATGCTGTTTCCATTTATGTATATCAGTTTTTAAGTAAATGAATAAAAAATTGTAGTCACAAAACAATTTAGCCAATATAATAATCATTTTAATCACACTTTTCCATATCACAGTATACAAAAAGTACAGTAGAGTGAGCCTAACGTGAAAGTTGGGAGGTGCAATATTACGTGTTATAAAATTCAATGGAACCCCTCTGTGCATATTAAGCTTTGGTAGAAAGTAAACGAACTGAAAATCCAACGCTTTAATAAAAATATATTGAGAGTGCAATCGATCCACGGCACAGGCCATTAAACTTTAAACGAAACGATAGAAAATACCTACGGAAATGGCACAAAGCAAAATATTCCTTTTAGTATTGTGTGATCAAGATATTTGCCGATTTTAATCAGAAATTCGATCTAAGCATAATATTATAGAGTAGACTAACTGTCGCCGCTTTTTGCTTAGGAAGAAAGGAAAGATGTTATTGTGTATTGATTCCTAGCTAGTTTAAGGTCCTTCATTATTTGGTCGAGATATACAATACCAGATGATGCCTGCAAATCCATTGTGCCAAATTTCGCTTATACCGTACATTTTTTCGGAAACAAAAGTATCCTATGTACGATACACAAAGTGTCTGCATACCATCTTACAGTTAAATCGCTAAATAGACAGACACACTTTCACATTTATAATATTAGTATGAAAGTATGGATACGTATTATACGTGTAACGTTTAACGCGTACTATACGCGTTATGATAATGCATCTAAGTTACTTAGAGCTGCAATCTGAATATATTATATCAAATTCCCTTTTATACTACTTACATTACGTACATTACTTTCAATTGAAAAATATGTATTGGAAGTTGTCACTGAGTGCTAAAAAATACCTACTTTCTTTATACTCAAGAGTTGTACGTTTTTTCCCAAACGACTGGACCGATATGGTAATGGGGATATGATAATGATTTAGACTTACAAACCAAGACCTACAGGACAGCGTCTGTGGGGCCCCATAGCTAATCATACTAAACACATACCTCTAATAACTTACGCTAAACTTTAACACGCCAGTTGGTCTACTGTATGATATTTATACTGCGATATAAGTATTCACATCGGGATTACTGAAGGTAAACACTTCACGTATTTGTTTCGGATTGCGATTCTTTAGGATTCGTGTGTTCTGTGAATCGTAAATATGAGCTTTATGTTTTCAGGTATTTGAGGTACGGCAAGTTCAAACATTTTATTAGTCCAAGTATTTCACTGTTATTATCGATTAGGTAATGACAATGTTACGAGTTCACTGCGACAACACGAGTAATATTTTCTTAATTATATTTTTTACATTTTCCCATAAAGTTACATTGTAATTATTTAAAGCTTTTAATAATTATATATAATGAATGTACAAAATAAGCTATTTTGGGCATTTTTATATTAGGAACCGTGTTTTAGAATTCTATATATATGAATTCTTGCGCCGGTTCTTTTCGCAGGGCTAGTTCCCGAACCGGCGGTAGGCATAGTAGTCTCGACGTTCAGAAAGTGTACTTAAATTACTTATTTGGACATTTTTAAAAAATGATTTTTTCATTTGAAAGTTCACTAGCCCATGCCGAATCGTCCGGCTCGGCTAGTAGAAGGAAGTAGGAAATGTCTTTGATTTTTTATTGATGTGCGCTTACCATAAAGCAGTCTGTGATCGCGTCAAAACTCGTTAAACCGATAAAACCATGTGCCAGGGGCAGCTGATATCGATTTTACGACGGTCTGCTTCTTACAGATGATGTCCTAAGAATTTTATCACCGATTTTATAGAATCGAAGTACTTTTTATTCAATTTTATAAAAATCAATGGTAATATCTTGAAACAGTGACTATCCGTAACTCCGTACTGCATATTTTAGGTGGCGGTTACACACTCAATCTGGCGATTATTCTCTCATCATTATTGACTAAACTTATGGACTGAACTGATACCAGATTGAGGTACTTTGTTACATTCAATCTAACGTCAGTATGATCCTATGGACTATGGAGGATATAAATGATACGTCCGAAAAAATGATAAGTCGGTTAATCAACCGATTAGGGAAAGGTTATTATTATGTAATGGAGGCTGTACACTCTCGCCGAAAGCTCTCGGGCGAAAGTCTCGTGGCAAGTCTTCGGCAAGAGGCTGAAAGGCGAGACGAGGCGAGTGCACCCAATTACACTCTCGCACTCCGGCGGTCTCGCTGTGTCTCGGCAGGAGTGTACAGCTTCCATTACATAAAAACCATCCTCTTATTGGTTGATTGACGGACTTATCATTTTTGGAGCCAAAAGCTAATAAAAAAGGGGGTTTTTGTACAATCAAAGAAATTAAAACAGATACATAATGTTGATCTAAGTAATATAGTCGGGTTATATCAAACTTAGCCGACAGACCACTACAAGCAATTGACATATTGCGACGAAATGACATAGGTTTCTTTCAATTTCCTTCATTATACAAGTAATGCTTAATAAATATATATACATACTTAATAAACAACTAACATAATACTATACTGTTTTAACTGATACAAGTTTTAGTTTAATCAACTATTGGTAAATCATACCATTAGATATTAAGTAACATATTTTTATTTGGAACCATTACCATTGCTTAAAAATAAAATTTATCTTAAATAGATAACTATTTAAGATAAATTTTGATTGAGAAAAGATTAAATAGATAACTATTTAAGATAATTTTTGTTGATTGATAACAATATATTACTTACATCTATGGAGTAGCCTCTCATCCCTCCACAGATATTGAATTAATAAAATTGAAACAGATTATAGTTACATTATAATTGAATCAATGACAGAGATTGTCTCGAAGACTTATCGGGAAAATTCTAAGAAACATTTCTACTTCCGTCGTATCATATCTCATTCAATTACAATAATCTTTCCCTGAACATAATATTCATTTTCTGCAATCTTTTTCCAGAAAATGAGCTGAGATTTCCGAAGTGAAAGGAATTCCTAACTATTCAATTCCATGAGAAATTGACTAAAACTTACATATAACTTATACAGGGCTCAATGATATCCCTGCAGAACATAGAATTTAAATGTTGGTAAGGAAGGTACTATTCTTTGACGACCTCTGTGGCTCAGTTGGTAAGCGCGTTGGTAGCTTAAGCCGGGGGTCGCGGGTTCGAATCTCGCCGACGGAGCAAGTTTTTCAATGTTCCTGGGTCTTGGATGTGTAATTAATATGTGTATCACATAATGAAAATCTTAAATATGTGTATAGGTATAAAAGTATTAAATATATTTCCATTGTCTGGTACCTGTAACACAAGTACCTCAGGTACTTAGCACAGGGCCAGACTGACGTGGTGTGAAGCGTCTATAGATCTTATTATTATTATATTCGGAAGTTGAAAATATGCAGGAGAGATAAATGTAATTGATGTAGCGTATTAAGCTGAAGTAGTCTAACCCTGATTTCACTTTAATGTCGTTTTTCCGTTCGAGTTCGAACCTAGCACCCTCTCGAGTGCGAAGTAAATGTACGGACAAACTAGGAGCAGTTTGGGGGTGTTTTGGCATTTTAAGTTATACCTTAACGCTTTTCCGTCCTTGCATATGCCTTGTTATTATTTTGGAAGTTAATAACGAAGCAAGAAGATAAATTATTTTAAAATCTTTAGTCTTTATCACTAGCAGACCTCCTAAAAGGAAGAGGTTTTCTTTTTCGATAGTGTGTATATTGTTGTTTTTTTGTAAGATAATTTAGTGCCACAAAATAAAAAGTGTGCTTGACCTTAATGAGCCACTCGGTATTTATAGCCTTTCATAGTATGTGAAAACGCTCTTAAGCTTTAGAAACTAATTAAATACCTCCTCTTATTAGACCTATGGATATTAATTACGTATCATTAACGCTTTTGAACACTTAATTAATGTACGAACAAAGATTGTAGCCCGCAATATACCCTACTTAAAATTAAATGAAACTCAGATAATGTAATAAGCAATAAGTAAATTATATTAAATCATGGCTTTGGGAAGTGTTTCGTAATTACACTCAGGGGTTTGATTCTCATACCTCGTATGTCTCTTTGATAGCAGATTGTCTCACAACATGTCTTTACTAATTATATAAAGCTGAAGAGTTTGCTTGAACGCGCTTATCTCAGAAACTACTGGCTGGAATCAAGAAAATTTTTTATGAGGCTAACATCTAGTTACGATCAATAGGAGCCGAGCAGTAATCAAAAAGTGTTGTAAAAATGGGATATTTTTTTATTAAGTTTCATGCAGGCATGGTTGCGTGTGATAGCTAGCTTATTTGTATGTGTTATCTGCATACAACACTCTTTACGGCGATTACAGGCAATGAAACAAAGGCATTGCCGTGGGAGAGCCATGCTTCGGCACGAATGGGCCGGCTCGACCGGAGTGACACCACGGCCTCACAGAAAATTGGTGTATTATCCGTATGTCTACTGACGCTATGCTAACCGTGCAGATGTTGATACAATTTCCACATACTAAGCAGTCATTTAAGAATGTTAAAGTATTTTATGCCATTATCTGTTTTATTAAATACACGTAATTTGAACTACTTCGTATGTGTCAATGAATGTCACGGTTCACCGACGCAAAGAATTCTCACCTAGTGTTAAAAGCAAAGTAGCCTGTCTTAGTTTTCTGCATATTCGGCTTCGGCACACTAAATGAGTGTGGTTTACTAGCTTGGTCCACACAAAGAAACAAATTATTCTTTCCGAGAGCAGCTTCTCAAAACTCGTAAAGTATCCATGAATGTCAAGTATAAGCCTCACTTAATTGCATTGAAATTATAATTGAAAAAGTTAGAGATCCGATTTACATTATTACAAGTCCAGTGTCCGTATTATGTCGTAAATCATGGCCGACTTACAAGAACATGAAATTTATTGCCTTGGCTTTCCGCTGAAAATTTTCTTCGCACAATGTCCTACGTACATTGTATGCTGAGGAGTGGATAGAAGACCTTTCATTTTTAGAAACAACTAGACTTCGTCCGCGGCGTAGCAAAGAATTGTTATTTTCTATAACAAAATTATATTCTCCTGAATTTTTTCCGGAATTTTCTGTGCTATGAACCTCACGGAGCTCGAAACCTTTCTAACGAATGCAACACTGTCGAAATCGGTTCGTGCGTTCTGGAGGGAGTTTGTCAGGAAGAAAATACGCACAAATTGTGAAAATTTTCACCTCCCTTTACCCAAAAATCAGTGCCCCTTTCGATGTTATAAAATAACTCAAAACGGGCTCACCTATAAAAACCAAATCATTATTATTTGTTCGGATTATTTAGTAGAGGGTTTAATTGTTAAATTAAAGACGGTTTAGTTGTAAATTTAAGTCGTTCTTAATTTTAAAATATATGCTAAACAGCAACTCTGTTGTACTGGTAAACTCTTTTAAAAGAGATTAAAAACCAGCCAAGTGTAAGTTAGACTCGCGCACTAACGGTTCTGTATACTAGGAAAGAGCTAAAAATTAACAAAACGTGTTTCTGAACGCTAAACAGCTTTAAGTGTTCACGGCATAGCATCGATAGTGCGATGTAGACGTACTGTTGAGCCATCTAGTATCGATAGGACCTAATAATCCGACAAATAAACACGTTTGCTGTGTGAGAGAGTCCTAAACATTTAGTTTAACATTTGCTTGTTATAGCGGCAACAAAGTGTTTTTGTAAAATGTTCAACTTTCTAGCCATTTCCGTTCTTCAGATAGCCTGGAGACAGCCAGACTGACAGACATCGAAGTCTTAGTAATAGGGTCCCGTTTTTACCCTTTGGGTACGGAACCCTAAAAACCCTTTTAGCACTAAAATATGGGCTTACATCATAAATGCCTATTGTATATGATAATACTATTACAATACATAAATCAAAATAAACAAGTACTAGTACAAGTTCGGAAACTATATTTCACTTTGACAAGTTATTAAACAAAACTCAGCAAGAAATTCATTATCTCCAAGCGTTGGAAGTCGAAAACGTGCCTTAAACAGCTGGAGGACTGTTGCGAATTTGAATAATAAGCGACTACGGAATGAGTTGTTTCATTGAAAACAATAAAAATATTTTTCCTGAATAAGCGCTCACGACGAACAATAAAATGAAATCAACAATTATGAAATTATTATGCTGTTGTATTAAAATCTGTAGAGCGGTATTTTCGAAGCATTGTGACATGCGAAACTTCGAGAAGAGCCTATGCCCTCTTAAAATGTGTATGTATCAACAACTCTGATTGCGAATGTCCACGGATGACATAGTTGCATTGTTAAATGTTTTTTAAAATAAACGTAGTATGAACCAGTGTTATTGCTATGCAGTCTCTACATACTCGCCAATGTTCGTAGTTCGTTATTTACTTGCCGATCAAAGAATAAAGACGAAAATCAGCGGACAGTAGTAAGTATTCTCAGTGGCGTAGCGTAGATATCAGCCGCCCGTAGCGAAAGACAAATTTGCCGCTCCCTAGGACAATTTTACCGCCCCACTATTATTTTTACAAATTTTAAGAGCTATTTTTATTCACGCAGATATTATTCACCTGATATTTCTTCATAATTTCTTTGGTTTTTTTCTGCCAATACCAGTGGCGTAACTACATGGTGACAAGCCGGCAAAATGCCACGGGCCCCCAGCTGGAATCATCAGCCCCCGGGCTGATCGCCTCCCTAACTGGCAAGCGATTGTTTTTTACAACAATCGCTTGACGTGTTTTTGCATTGGATTGACATAGTGGAACGAAAGCAAATTTGCCACGGGCCTCGAACAGTATAGTTACGCCACTGGCCAATACCAATACAGCGTAGGATAAGAGAGGTAAGCAGGTAAGATAAGAGAGGTAAGATTTTTTTGGCATAGACTTTATAGTTGTGTTAAAAATATGAAATTTTCAAAAATTTAGAATATTTTATTAATTTCTGTGAAATTTTGCCACCCCCCAAAAAATGCCCCCCCCTTTACCTACGCTACTGAGTATTTTCCTTGTTCGTCATCGTCGGTGTTCGCCGATTATGATGAGGAGTTATAACAGATTGACAAATGGCAGTCGCTTATCGCCACGAATACAGTATGTTAACGAGAATTTGCTTAGCAAAGTTAACAACAGGTCCAGTTGCTATGAAACATATTCTTTAACAAAAATACATGCGACGTGACGTGACGTAATTTGAGCATTTACAAACCACATATTCCCACTTATTACTAATAGTTAAGAGTGATTCAAATAAGTGATTATAATTATTCAAGACTAATTGGATGGTGGAAAATAAAAGCTATTCTGAGATGAAAGCCATTTAGAGAGGTATCTCGTAATTTGATTACTCCACACAATTGTTCCATCAGTTTGATTTTAGTGGAATGATAAAATGTCATTGTTAAATATTCATTGTTCATTGTTAAGCCTCGCCGTAATTAGGATTCAAGTACCCTCCTTTGAGTTATGACCTCAAATCTGTTATAATTTCATAACTCACTGTTAAAACGTTCTACCCTTAATTCATTAGGCTGTGAGAGCAACAGTAAATTCTATGGAATCATGCAATGGAAGTGCCCATAAGAGCTAACAAAAAATAGCGTGAATTTGAATAAGCCACAGTCCAAAATAATAGTAATAAAATACTTTATTGTACACTAAAAATACATACATATAAAAGACATTGACAATTATTACTACTAAGCAATTTCTACCAGTCCAAAAGTTTCGAGGCAAAGTCGCATTTTATGAAAAATTAACATTTGTATGACATTGTTACCTTTAGAATACGTAAACCCGTTTATTTACAGATTAATAACTAAGGTATTCTACATTGCCCCGTAGGTGGATTGTGCAATCAGTGAACCGAAACGTTTCATAAAGTTGAGCATTTTTATTTTATATGAGATTGGGGGACAAAGAGCAGATGGGTTACCTGATGGAAAGCTACTACTGTCACCCGTAGACACTTGTAAATCTTGACATCAGAAGAGACCCATATTACTATGACACACATAAAAACTTATGTCCTCTTCCGGGACTCAAAGTATTTCCACACGTGGAGAAGTTTTAAATGATTTTTGCACATTTTTCTTATAACAACTTACCATCTAATTTTTTAAATGAAATTACGTGGCAAATGAGCAGACTAGTCAATGAACGGAAAGCAACTACTGTTGTCGCCTATGGACCCTTGTAGCATCAGAAGAGTTGCAAGTGGGTTGCAACTCTGTGTGTTCGGTCGGCCGGTTTATAGATGGTGAGGAGTTGGGCAATAGGCAAAAATCTTCGGACCGGTAATTGCTTACCATCAGGAGCGGCAATAATACATACAATCACGTACAGCAATCTTCACACAATCAAGTTTATTAGAAGAAGTTAATTAAACGACCGACAGCCACCACGCAGCTATAGGAGGAATCAGGAAATTACTCCAGTCAAACGGCATTTCATACTTATCGATTTGCCGCATTTCTATTCCTGTTTTTGCTTGTTTGTTTACATTGAATATAACATTCTATTAAAAAATGAAAATTAAAGAAAACGTGTACCACGTTAGTAAACGAGTACAAATTAGGAAATTAATAAAAACTACAGGTCGAAATTCGACTATAAATATTAAATATTTATATCCATCGTATAGAGGAGCTATACAAAATGATATAATCTATTCTGAATTCATCACAGACTTTAATTTGGCATAGAAGTTCATTACCAATCTATAAAATGAATGAAAATGACTTAAGACATAAACAATAGAGTATTTCGTATTTGATTATAGTGTCGTGTTAAAATATTTTAGTGTGCGTGGCATTTTATTTATTAAAAATATCCAAGATAAAAGCATATTTTTAAGATATATAGTATTCCACGCTCCTCCTTCATTTAAACTATAACTGGAAGAAATTTTATGTTTTTACATATACGCGTTTTTCGTAAAATGGAAGTACAAAGTTTTCCGCTCGCGTATTAATGTATTATCTATACAATAAGCTGACTCTTTCAAACATGTGAGTAAACTTTTAAGCAAACACAATATAACGGTCAAAACTATTCGCTTGATTGGATGCTATTATATTCACAATGAGACTTAAAAAATACAGGAATAAAAATCTCTGTCTAAATAACAATTTTTATTTTTTAACAAGTTACACAATAAATATAACAACTAATTGAAATGTGTTAAAGAAGACTTGTGATTACTCTAGTTTTCATTATCTTCTTTCTCCTCATGGTTACCATCTTCTTGGTGAAGAAGAATAATACTCTCACTCTCTGTTGGTGTCTCCAGAAGAGGTAGGTTCTCTACTTCACCTGAAAAAGAGAATTTAAATGTTAACAGCAGTATTTCCTGATCGATACAACCTGCAAACCTTAAAAAAGAGAGCGTATTCTTTTAAAGGGCCGCCAAGGCACCTGCATCTCTTATGATGTTGCTAGTGTCTATGGGCAGCGGCAGTTGCTTTCTATCAGGTAACGCGTTTACTCGTTAGCCCTTTATTTATTAAAAAAAACACTGTAATTATTATATATCGGCGTTATGTCCTGCTGAAAAGCTTTAAAAGGATGAGTTTACGTCAAACGCCATTCTGGAAGACGTCGTGAGTCCTACTGGCAGAAGAAGATTGGTAAGAATATAAGTAAATCTTTCCAGACTTCATTTATTCATTTATGAAGCAGCCTTGAGCTTGAATAAGTATTACATAAAATTATCATCACGTTTCCAAACATGTACAAACATGATTTATCAAACATTTTACTTCCTCCATTTGCCCTTTTGGGAAAGTGTAAAATATTTGCGCCCTTTACGTCAGTCCGCGCTGCGGCCCTGTCAGATGTTATCACGTTAGGGACCTCTGGCCCTTTATGACGAAACCATTTTGTAAGTTAAGGCTTTCGTATGGTTATTTTCTTACTAATGCATGCATTTAGGTCGTAAAATTAACGTTAAGTAAATATACGTTATGGATAAGGATAATATTATGATGGTACGAGAAAAGTCTTCTTACTTTACATAATATAAGAAAGTAACTTGTTCATAACCACGATTGTCTACGTAACTTTTTTTAGTATTTTTTCTAAAATATAGGTATTAGCTTACCGATCCTTATAGTAAAATTGGTCGATTCGTCTTCGTCTAACATGGAGAAGACATTCTCAACGGGAATGTAGACATTTTGTGTGTGCTCGAGGAAATCGGCGTCCTTCTCACACTTACATGGACGTCTGCAAGTAGTCTTTTATTAGCTTTAATATAAAACTAAATAAATCTTATGTATAATCAGTGAAGTTGAAACAGATACAGAACGTGAATTAATTTGGTGAATTATGTCAAACTCTACCGACAGATCACGACTTACGTAGAATAATTGAGATTCCGACCAAATTACGTAAGTTCGTCAACGTACTCTTTTTCAATTTCCGATCATACCGTTAATAGATTTTTTTTAAATTGCCTGGGATAGAAAGCATGACTTAATTCACAAACTTATTTCACAAAGGTATCACAACTTTTAGTACCATTTAAGCAAGCAAGCTGTATTTATCATCTTTCTTTACTGTGTCTCATACAAGTGGCAACCTTAATAAGAACTCCTTATACCTCTCAATTTGGAACACAATATCCAACGATGAAATTGCGGGTGAAATAATTTTCAAGAGATGTTAAAGATTTATGCGAAGTCTTTTAACATCTTCGGGGAAATTAATCTGAAATTTTCTCAAAGTTTTCCGAGCTTAGATATCGTTTTCGGGGAATATTCTGTTAATATTTTAAGGGGTGTTCGCCCCACGCCAACCTGTAAACAATCCGCTTGGCCGGTATGTTCGGGAGAAATATATCCACTTCGTAATAAAACTTCTCGGCGTTGTCGTCATTTACGAGGACCGTCCACATCATTCTGCCTGTAAACATAACAAACTGAGTTATTGGAGATGGAAGTTCAGACTGCGTTATGTTGAAAATTTTTATAGCGCTTTGCTAATCTGAGTTCTCTAATTAAATTCAAGTAAAAAAAATTGTTTTCGTTTTAAACTAAAACATTTTCTTTTTAAAGACTTATATAATGACATATACTTAATACATAAGATTATATTCAATATACAAGAACGCTATTTTTAACCGACTTCCAAAAACGAGGAGGTTATATGTTCGGCTGTGGTTTTTTTTTTTTTATGTATGTTCAACCATAGCTCCGGCGTTTGTGAACCGATTTTCAAAATTTTTGCTTTGTTGTAT
>JAOTAV010084494.1:0-12099 GCA_026546445.1 Cyclargus thomasi | reverse complement strand
CCGTTTTGACAATACAGATGTAACATGCACTACCGATACCATGCCACATGCCACCCCATTCCTTAGGAACATATATCGTTTTTGTTTCCCCTTTTTTTCTGTTAATTGTATGAGCTATGTGTGTGTGCAATTTTTTAATCTTTATTGTATCTCTTGCAAATGTGTATGTGATGTCTGATATGTCAAATAAATGTCTATTATTATTATTATAAGTGCGATTTGGACTCGCGCACGACGCGTTCCGTAACAGCAAAGAGCAAAACTTTGAAAAATCTATTCAGAGAGTTGAACAGTTATGACATTCTACAACACCATGCAAGCGAAAGCGCGATCTAGACTCTAGAGGTATTACGGCGCCATCTAGTATCAAAAAGGAAGAAACTAGCAAAGACACGTTTGTTGTATGTGTTTTTACTTTTTTTTTCGTCAACTGAAATACATATTCGATGAAAAGTTCAACTCTTTAGCTATAACCGTTGACCGATAGACATCGAAGTCTTCGTAATAGAGTCCCGTTTTTACCCTTTGGGTACGTAACCCTAAACAGGTAATCTGTCAGATTTCTTTTGTTAATTAACAACTTACCTATCCTGTCCTTTCTAACCTAACCATTTCTACGGTGACCATTGGCCAGTGGCTATGGTATCCATGTCGGCATTTTACTTTTATGTTCGAGTTGGTTTGAGAGGCTTTTGTTAATTTTTTTACTATCATATGTCATTGTTAATGGTTAACTTACACTAAAGTGATGAAGTAAAGTTTTTAGAAAAAACATCGTAGACTTTTTTAAAACTGTGCTTTAAGATATAAAAGTTTTAACATGCTTACGAAGTCAAAGCCGTTAAAAAGTAAAAACATTTTATCTTATACACTTTCCTATTGAATTTACAGATATACACAAATATTAACTGATGCCCGCTCCGTCCGTGTGGTAACTTTTCTTTAAATTTTCCTGTTTCGCTACAAACCTCATGGTACCGAGCCTTTCCAACGAATGTAAAATGTGCGTTCTATAGTTATATCGTCAGGAAGGAAACCCTAATAATTTTTATATAATAGATTATTAGGAAGTAAGCGTCTGTGTGGTATATTTGTAGGAGGTAGGTAATAAAGGTACCGAACCGATTTCACCATTCAAATGCTACAAATTCCAAGATTGCAATAGGCATATTTACCCGACTGCCTCAGAAAAAGGGTTATGTTTTTAGAGAGTATGTATGTATGTATGTTGTATAGATGTATGTATGTAAGTATGTATGTGTGTATGTATGTATGTATGTATGTATGTATGTATGTATGTATGTATGTATGTATGTTGTATAGATGTATGTATGTAAGTATGTATGTATGTATGTATGTATGTATGTATGTATGTGTAATTGTTTGGCACGCTATGCAGCTTAAACGGCTAAATGGATTTTGGTTTGAGAGGTGTTCTTAGATTCGTATTTACTGTGTGACACTAGATATATAGAAATATAAAAAAAAAACCAACGACAAGCAAACGGGTTACCTATGAAGAGCTACAACCGTCGCTCATAAAAACTCGCCACTTCAGGAGAGTAGCAGAATTCGAGCCACGAGGCACCCAAGGTTCTAAATACCGGCCCTATGTATGTATGTATGTATGTACCGAAGACAAACGAATAAACGGATTTTTGCTTCAAACACTACCTGTCTCAGGACCTCCTGTTTAAATTAAGCTCGTTGCGAAAGTTCAAAAGCCCCAATTTATACACAAATTGTATTGAATGTTTATTTTATTTCGACAGAGTTTGCCGAAAAACGTTCTCTCATTATCTAAATATTATATCCTCGTATACGATTTCGTAAATATTTGTTTTGATATCAGTGGCGTAGTGCGATGACTCTGAAAGAGGTCCCTAAATCATATTTTGGGAATGAACATGGTGACATGAAGGGTGAACTACCCTTCATGTCACACCCAAATTTTCCCGTAAGTGATAGCCATTTCTGAAACCTACTGATAGATTAGAATATGCATATATAATTAATTAAAAATCGATAAAGCCGACATATATCCATTAATCCAGGTGACATTGTGGCACGAGAATTTTATGTAACACGTCCTCTTGAACTGTGGCATAGTTAGACCAAAGAGAAGAGTTATGAATTAGTTATGAACATCTTATCTCTCCATGCAGGTTACCTTAATTATATTATTGTTATATAGCTTGTAAGTCATAGCAATGTAATGTATTTTTTCCATCTTTTTGGTAAAAATGGCCCTGTGCGAGTTTCCTACGGCGGTTCTTCTCGCCGGGTTAATTCACGAAACGGTGGTAGGCACCGTATTTTCTTGATGTAAAAAGTGTTTCTTGATGACCTTATTTTAAATAAATACACTTTGATTAAAACTTTTGGAAATTCACAAAAAAAAAATTGTTTCTCCATATAAACTTTTGAACCACCTGTATAATATAAATTTAATATAATGTTGAGTACCTACTAGTGTATATTATAAAGACTATGAAGCATCTCGTAATCTTAACATTTATTTTTATTAAATTGGTCATAACGTGATGTTATATCGCCTATAATAGCCTTCCTCGATAAATGGACTAACCAACAAAATTTTTTTTCTAATTCCGACGTAGTTCCTGAGGTTAGCGCGTTCAAACAAAGAAACTCTTCAGCTTTATATTATTTGTACATATTAAAATATAATAAAATGTGATTAATCGAACACTTTTATTATAATAGAAACCAGTATTTTTATCAAAATATTGAATATTAATCAATAATTACAATCAAATTATTGACATTCTCATCTCATCTGACTACAGACACTTAGCTACGCCCCTGTTCAGAACTCTGAGTGTCTTGTTGAAGTTGTTACAACAGGGTTAATAATTAATTGTTGTTGGGCTAGTAACAACCATACTTAGCTTTAATAATAATAATCCTTCAGGTGTGTTGAGTAGCTTGCCGATGCTTTAAGGTGACCTTCCGAACCTCGCGGACCGTGCGACCGACAGACGATAGTACTTAATTAAAATAAATGCCACTTCAAGTTCCGTAGGATATAGTTTTTATGAATCTAAAACTGACATAAATTGCGCGTCATTAAAATTTGCTAATCATGACAAATTTCAATGACTTCGCCTACGAATGTCCCTCAATAAACTGGAAATCTTCCAATTCTATCCAAGAAATACAATTTGTATAATTTCTCTAATCGCGCTTTGATCTGAATCCTAAGGTTAGGTATAGTCTATAGGTTAGTTTCAGTTCCAGTTCTCTACTACTTAATATGTCATTTCATAATCGCTCTAGACGTGATGTCGCATTTCTTGCTAGCTTCGTCATTCGTAATGTTTTGTAAATTTACAAAAAAATAAAGGAACGCGTACGTTGCATTCTGCATTGATGGTAAAGCCCCACAAATTCACTCGGAGACAGAGGTTACACGTTTAGTCTGGCTATCGTTGATACCAGACTGATGGCTGTATCATCTATAATATAAATGATCAGTCCGTCTGTCTACCTGTTAGACGATAAGGGGTATTGGACGGTTAGGGGTAATGACTATTTATTAATAACGAATTTCCAACACAAAAAAAAGAAACTAAATATTACAGAACACAAAAGATATGATACTTAATATCTCAGTAACAATTAACACCTCATTATATTCGTCTAGTATTAAAAAAAGTGTCTGTCGTATCTTATAAGATGCGGGTATGGCACGGGCAGTCATATACGATGTATGTAACCTATATATACTACTTAACCTAAAAAGGAAAAAGTATGAACCTTTTGGCCACGTTCAGATAACGAGCAGCGAACTTTTGTTTCGATTGTACTTCATTCGAGTCATGAAAATAATTAATTTCAACATAATTACTTAAAGTGTTTCACTTCAGCGTGTAAAAAACTAAAACAATAATGAGATGTAAGTAATTATACTTTATAATGAAACTTAATTGTGTGATAGCGATCGTCTGGGCCAGTGATGGTCAAAGCACGGCCCGCGGTCGACCCCGGTCCGGAATGGTTATCCGGCCAAGTTTCTTTCTTTTCTTTTTATGGCGCTACGGCTATATAACCATGGCCAGTGTCGAGTAAAGGCGGGAAATCAATTTTTGTGGTCAAATAATTTTAGCAACGTTACAATATTTCGTCAAGTCTAATGACTAGTCAAAGTCAAGATAAATCGTCAGTACAGTCAAAGCGTCAAGTCAGTAGATTTAGTAAAGTGGTAGACGCTTTACTAAAATTTCTCGTAGAGTTTTGGAGGGATACATAAAAAAAACACGTTTCTTGAAGTTGTATCACTTGCCTACACTGGTGCAGGATAACGAATATTTTATGGTTGATATTCTATCACCATAACGCATTAAAACCCAAAACAACACAAATTTAGCGAAGAAATACAAAAACAGCCGTGTCGCCAAAACTCCGACGGCCAAGTTGTTTAATTAGATTTTACCTAGAAAACGAATAGATACATTGAACCAACAGGTGAACGTACCACGTAGTTCACGTATTCCGAAATACGGGCGGGAAATGTGTGGTGAAATTTGTGCTCGAACTGAAACGTTCTTGCGAAAATATTATGGAAGATTAAATAATAAAATTCCACATTACGCAGATTTAATTTTTTCTATAATTCTGACTTTTTATACATCTACCTATATATATATTTTCCCAATTTTTTTTTCACTTTGCGACCCCCATTACAAATGTTTACCCATCACTGATTTGGGCGCTAATCGTTCGTAATTCTCTCTAATTGCGCGCCGTCTGAACGTATCCTTAGCTCGGAGTAATTCACTCCAAAGTAGGAAACCATTCTAGATTTCCCAGAGGAGAGAATTTGGTAACAAAATACAACTCACGGCCGGGAGCATTACACATTAATGGTGGCACGTGTATGACGCTCGTATATTATAACTGTGGACAGACTCTGTAGCGCAATAAAGTTGCGGGCGTCATCCGCAACTTCATTGCGCCAAAATTCATTTATCGCGTGGTAACCGTTCATTTTCTGGGATAAAATATATCCGATATCTTTACCCGGGACTTGATGTATCTCCATAACAAATTTCGAACGGACAGACACACTTTCGCATTTGTAATAAAATAGCCTTTATTGCTGTACTAGCTAACAATATGTCTTATAACTAATGAATTTTAATTCCGCTTAATCACAGTTTGTTAACAGTAAATTAATATTTTATCTTTTCCTTGACAGCTTGTCTTTGGACAAACACCTCCTATAAGGTTTTCCATTTGTTTTTCCTCTATACATTGCTACGCGTAGCCATCCTGGCCAGCCCGCTATTTCTTTAAAATCATATTCTCACTTTTTACTAGGTCTTCCCTTGCTTCTAGTACGTCCTCTAGGGTACCATTCTGTTATAATTTTTGTCCATTTTTCTCTTTTTTCTCTTAGCATATGTCCAAGTCTATATGTCGCATTCATATTATAGGCAAAATAAGTATGGATTATTATTAGCAGGCATTAGGTAGTAGTTAGTAACTGCAAAATTTTTACTGATCTGAAAATGTTCTTAAAATTTTTCTTTATCACATTTTTAAGAGTCTCTCTAGTTATTGCAAATTTGAATTAAATTTATACATACGCAGTTCGTCTTTTCGCTCAAATTGTAGGCATAGTTCATTAACCCTCTGTCAAATTTTCGATACAAACCGCGATTGTTAACAAGAAATTGACAACACAACTCTTTTGACAAATTTTTTGACAGAGGGTTCATTACCATACCACCAATCTTGAGCGATTTCTTTAATGATATTTAGGCGTCAAGCGAGCGATGCCTGATGCGGATAATCTGATGACACTCGTGACATCCGATGAGTCGCAAGCGCGTTGCCGTCAAGGGGATTAGGGAAGTTGGGTCTCCGGTAAATTCACTCACTGAAAAACCCAGCACAACGCCGTTTCACGCCAGTTTTCTGTGAGGACGTGTTATCACTCCGGTCGAGCCGGCCCATTCGTACCAAAACATGGCTCTCCCACGGCAATGAGCATCCGTATTATTTGCCTGAGACCGTCAAATGTCTCATTGGTACACGCCTCCACCGGGGTTCGTTCCACCCTCTCGAGTGCGAACCGACGGTCTTACTAACTTTCGTAGCTTAGCATACATAGCATACCATATAAATTAACTGCTACATTGTACCGGACGTTATAATTTCGGCCATGTTAGTGCCAGACGGGTGCAATGCATCCGAAAGTAGCAGCAAAAAGCGCAGGCCATCAGTTATTCATACGACGCTCCTGCACGACGGGAAGATGAAATATGTCGCCAGGTTAGGGTAACAGGAATAATCCGTTCACAGTTTTTCTACCTTAGAAGACCAATGAGAATGATTATCGACGTTAACATAGAGTCAATAAATGAACACGAGACTTAGCCTGTTCCAGCACTTCCTGATGAGTGACTTATAGGATATCCATCACTTGTCTGAAAGGTACAAGTAATAGTAGCCTATCCGACAGTTACGACACAACCGACGTTAACATAGAGTCAATAAATGAACACGAGACTTGTGACAGTTACGACACATGAAGAAATGGTGAAAAAGCACCTTAGTGTGTTACAGGCGATATCTTCGACGAAAAAAATGGTGACTACCTTCCTGCAATTTAAGCTTCAATTATTAAATTCCTTATTATTAATTGATAGTATGATATGTAATGTAAATAACAAAAGAGAACTAGACGGAGAGCGTGTAGGATTTTCTCTTTAAGTCGGGAGGAAGCGGTAATCGTCGGCACATTCAAATTCTTGCGCTTTCATCACCTCGCCGCATCGCCGCGTGTTTTGCATTTCGTGTAGCATTTAATTTAAATTTTAAACAAACTATTATGAGGGTGTAATGTAAGATGAGGTAAAAGGAGTTTTGTATATTTTAAATTCCGTTCCGTTTAAGTCCTGCCGGTTTTGGTTTGTGAGTATAAACCATTATCTAGATCCCTTGGACACACACACTAAAATTTATTCCATTTTTATGATATTTTAGGGGCAAGTGAGCAGGCGGGTTACTTGATGGAAAGTAATTGTCGTCGCCCATTGACACTCGCGACATCCGAAGAGTCGCAAATGCGTTGCCGGCCTCTATGAGGGAATGGGACTAGGGATAAGGGCTAAGGTAATTTAAGCCACAGGTAAACTCACTCATTAAACGAAACACAGCACAACGACCTTTCCCGACAGTTTTCTGTGAGATCGTGGTATCACTCCGGTCGAGCCGGCCCATTCGTGCCGAAGCATGGCTCTCCCACGGCAATGAGCATCCATATGTACTTGAGATCGGAAAATGTCTCATTGGTACACCGGGGTTCGAACCTGCACCCTCTCTAGTACGAGCCAAAGGTCTTACCCACTAGACCACGGGCGCTCTAAATCTCAATCAATTCTGTCGTTTAGGAGAAGTTCAGTGACAAAGAAACGCACACAAAAATTATATCAATTAATAAAATATAATATGTGGAAATAACTTAGTTTTCACAGGGAAAATGCTGTAATCAGTTTTTGCTGAACGTCTATACCGCAGGTCGGGACTCGGGAGTATTAAAAATTCTTTGTAGCACACTGCAGTGAAATATCGCTGGCTGACTATAATGTGATTACTCAGCCAATGCTCGAGAATCGTAAGCTACAGGTAATATGAAGTTAAAATGTTGCCGTTACAAGATCATTTAATGGTAAAAAGGTTTGCATCTGTATTTACAAAAAAACCGCTGCAGGTACGAACGATGAGAAAATATTAGCTCGCATAGAATTTGAAAGACGCGTCAAAAGACGAATATTATAGGAATATGATGTTTGCTATGACCAAAAGTAATCTGCGTTACTCTTTTTCAACTCAGTCTTTGCTCAAAATGAAGTCGATTGGTTGCTTCGTTACATTGTGAAGGAAGGAACAAACAATCAAATAAACTTATATAGTAGATATGGACTATGGATATCCAAATCGGTCGATTACAAAAACGCGTTGAGCAAGAATTATCAAATGGTTTTTCATTAAACAAAATGTCAAAGTTAAAAATAGTCTGTGTTCTTCCTTTTATCTTAGCCGTGATCTCAAGCTCGGGTTATGTTTAATATTAGAACGACGGTTACATACATTCTCGAGATGTTATCATCCTTTTGAACTCATCTTCTGATAAAAATCTCGGATTATTTTTATTTACTCGTTATTGGTATTATTTCGTGAATTGGAACGTTTTGCGTTCGGAAGAAGTCAATACAAACGAATATATGTAAATTGAATGTAATAATTGAGTTACCATTTTTTACTGTTTATATCAAATAGTAACATCAATGAAGTTCAGTAGCTCTACGATGAGTAATAATATAAAGCAATGTATTGTTCAAAATCTTGTTTGTTAACTATACCGACTACGTAAATTTTTAGTATTCCAAAATTGACAGCGCCTCTAGCGGCTACTTACGGAATCAAAACTGCAACACTGAAATATACGAGGTTTGTATTGAGTATCTATAAATGCTATTGCTTGAAACTCTTGGTATAGCTACAATTGGTATAGATACAAGTTGCCTAAATCACGTTAAAAACTTTTAAAATACTTTAGTATTTAATTCATAACTTACGTAAAACAATAATCAAGACTTAAAATGAGTGGGTGTATACAGGTGAAAACAAAAGACTTAACAACTAAATCAAAAACTTGCGAAATAAATTTAACATTTTATGTTATGACACTCGGAATTGTCCCCTGGATACTTGTAAAAGAAAATTCTGAATAATAATATTGTAGAGTTATCACATCTATGGCCTCAGTTATTATGAAAGTGCTGACTAAAGTAAAATAGGATTTGTATATTAATAGAAATTCGTTTTTAAAGGACGAAAAGATAGATCCTAAAAGGATTTTCAAAGCATGTAAAAATATGCTTTCAAAATCAATTTCGACGCTTGTAAAGCCTCGAAATAAGGGTCTACTTATGAGAAACCAACACGGCAGCAAAACTTTTGGTAACCATTACATCCCTAAGTTTCTGTTAGCAACATGAGAACACAGCCCAATTTCCTAAATGGAAAACCAAATTCTTTGGATGGGTTTTAGTGTAATAATAATATTAAGTAATTAACTATTTCGCATTGGCATAGGATAAGAATCACGTTACAGAATGTGCACTCTATATAAATGGCCGGAAAGCTGTCAAACCTACGCGCCTTGGCCTCGGTAGAATCTCGGTAGAGCTACAGTCGCCCATAGTGACGAGCGGTCGGTGACGTTTGAAATATTATGGAAAATACAAACCATAAGGTGTATTCTGCTTATTATTAACGTGCTCGGTATTAACATTTTTTAAACAACCGGGAAATTCGGAAAGGTAATATAAATTATAATTAATAACATTGTTAAAGGGAACTACGTGGTCGATGAAATAACTATTAATCTAAAAATTTAAAAGAACCACCTATAATTTAAGTTACGTATTAAAATTTACAAAAGCAGAAAGATACCCAAGTAGACAGATATAAAAACATTAGGTACCCTACTAGGTAGGTAGGTACTAGGGTGATTAAAGTACACACTGCCCAGAGGCAGCCAAAGCTTGTCAAAAGTCGCGCGGCTGTCAGTATTTCGAGGACAAGGCGGGGTGCACATACTGTGTCATACTTTTACTGTGGTATTAATGTCGAAGTTTCCAAATCAAAAATGTATGGGATTTGACATAAAGCTTCGTTAGCGCCATGACACTTAGCCGTAAAGACCAAAAATAGAGATGATTGTAGCTTTTATCTCTAATACATGAGTGGGTTTTGGATGTCTGTCATCTAATATTTACTTGATAACTGTGCCATGTGCCATTAGTGTAATTGTATGTTTGGGGCTGAAATAATAGCCGGATTCATTACGTAATACGTATGCCGTACGTGTGCCGTACGCATTACGTACGATTTATGTAGTGTGGGCCAATATTTATGTGGGACCAATGTACTGTAATTTGCTAGGCCGTGGGACAAATGTGAATCGATGTTGTCTCGAGCTTCAAAATTAACTATTGTTTCTAGTTTACTTGTTAGGTCTACACGTTAGTACTATCAGGAAGGTTAATTCATGGCCATGGCAACCAACAAACATGGCTTAGCATGGCCGGTTGACATGCTAAGAGTTAAGAAGTTAACAAAATGACAGGTAGTTGGGATAAGCTAAGAGATTTTTTCTGTTCATCCGCCGCTTTACCTCCATCTTGCTGTAGAAAGAAACACTTTCTCGGTCGCGATTCTAAGGCTGCAGATGCGGACATAATTTGGACGCGTGATGTCAAATCCAGCCGACAGATCACGACTTACATTGAATTATCATATGCCGACTAAATAACTTGGCCTGTCAACTGGCTAGAAATCAATTTCCTTGATGGTACAAGAACATACTGTAAAAAAATAAGATCAAGTCTGATCACATATGATAAACATTATGGCAAGACAGTTATTTTTATATTTCCTCGTAATTAAATATTACTAATATACATATTTGGTATAGACATACCTAATATGTATATCAATAATATTTCATTCAACAAAACTTTGAAATTATACAAATATTTTTCTAAAACTAATTAGTTACACAATTTTCTCAAATTAAACTGGAATGGAATAACTATGTAAAACAAACACTTTTAGGGCTACCTCAATTTCACTGCGTAAATAAAATAGAGATAGGCGTAGAATGTATTCGAAATAACACAGAGGTACCCCTGAAATGTGTTCGGGATGGTGTCTCTATAATCCTACACGGGAGCTACGTGATTGACCTGTCAAACTTCACAGAGCCTAACTGTATGGGTATTGAGACTGGGTACAGCCTACAGATAGTTTATTAAGTTTGAATAAAGATCTGGGTACACCGAGACGCGGCGATTTATTTTCGGTCAAGGTTTTGAGCTTAGGTCACCTCCTTTCTTTTTGAGTGCCAAGGGAGGGTAACGTTTTTCGTGCGTATCTTATATAATGTATGTAATCTATATATCAATACGCGGGCGGAAAACTTTGTACCCCTTTTTACGAAAGACGCGTAGACATAAAATCGTGAAATTTCTTACAGTTGTAGTTGATATGGAGGAGGAGCGTGGAATACCAATATTATTTTAAAATGTGCTCTTATCTAACATATTTCAATAAATAAAAAGCTACGCAGACTGCAACACACACACACTACAATATTTTGACATGACATAATAATCATACAAGAAATACTTTACTGTTTGTGGTTGACGTCTGTGTTTTTTTTTAATAAAATTTAATGGCCTGGTAACGAGACGTTGATGCCAAACTGAAGTCACAATAGATTATATTTTTTAAAGCTCCTCTACACGATAGATTTAAATAATTATGGTCGAATTTAGACCACAGGGCGACCTCTAGTATTATTTATTACCTGTTATTATTATATCTGGAATAGCTGTACGAGGTACTTGTCTTCGTAGCTAAGGGGCTATTAACAGAGTCACGTTGAAAAGAATTGAACAAAAAAACTCGACTGCTAAACGTTACAAATTCATGGTGGATTTGTAACGTTTAGCAGTCGTGTTTTTTTTTTTTTTTAGCGGTTTTAAATATGACATAATCAAAGTTTAAGTTGAATGCTACTTTCATAAATCTTAAAGTTAAAAAAATCCATATTAATCAAATTGCAATAATTTCGAATTTTAATAAGTCGTAGACCAAAAACCAGTATTTTAAATTCAGGATACAATTATTATGTTTAACCATTACTTTTCAAACTTAAATATAAATAAATCTAGACTCGTAGTCTCTACCTTACGTACGTTCTAACTGCTAAACGATCGATTTCTAAGATAGCACAAGCTATATGTAGGAATAGTTTCGTTGTACACTACATATTATGACACTATGTTACATATTTATTACGCCTACGAGAGAGCCTACGGAGGATTTTCGAAGATTTACTGAGTTCCGTGTAGCGCTTGTATATTGCAAATAGAACCGTATACTCGTACATTGTTACATCCTACTATCCTACTACTATTATAAGGGCGAAAGTTTGTAAGTATGGATGTATGGATGTATGGATGTATGGATGTATGGATGTTTGTTACTCTTTCACGTAAA
>JAOTAV010084472.1:0-12103 GCA_026546445.1 Cyclargus thomasi | reverse complement strand
AGTGAGAGACATGAGTACCAACATAACGCCACAAAAAATCGAAATTCGAATATACGTAACCCGCGAAAATTCAAAATCCGCGATACTTTTTGAACAGACGATGTATGCTATACGTTGGTGATTCCGCTCTTGTTTTGTAGTACGGCTTAGACGGTCTACTGATTAAAAAACACATCCAAAACCGATATCCCTTATTTAAACTTTTAATTTGGTCCACGGTTCCATAATCCCTCTTCTGCATAACATTCAACATAATAACTTGTAATATTATGTTATAATCTCGCACATTATGTCACCCAGCTATTTGTCAGCGTATTTCCTGCCTTTGAAGACACACATTAACTCCCAGCAATGAATTATGAAACCCTCATTAGTTTTTGCACTGAACGAAATTGTATCGTAATGTTAGAATTCTCTCCCAATCTCGCCAGTAGCTAGTAGTTGCTTTCCATCAGGTAACCCGTCTCCTCGCTTGCCCCCTAAATGTCATTTTTTTTTGTAAATGTTGGTTCCCGCATCAAGTATTTTTACAAAATACCATAGAGGAATTGGTCTATGATAATACTAAGATTTAGATTTTTCCAAGAACTACAGTATGTGGAATATCTTTCCAATCGTTAGCTATGTATTGCTTAATGCTCATAGAAATTAACAATGACATGATGGCATCATCTGGGTTGCTTTCAAACGCCTAATGACACAGCGTTTAGCCAAGACGTTTTCTTTGTCGGCTCTAGTGTTCAGTGGCGTTACTACAAGGTGGCAAGCCGACAAAATGCCACGGGCCCAGCCCCCCTAGACTAGTGGCAAGCGATTATTTTTTACAATAATCGCTTGAAGTGTTTTTGTATTTTATTGATATAGTGAAACGAAAACGAATTTGCCAAGGGTCTGGAACGGTATAGTTACGCCACTGCAAGTGTCTCAAGATTAAGTGTAGTTAATAGTTATAAAGAGTTGACTAACTAGAGTATATACAAAGAGCAATTTCATTAAGACAACTATAACCTTATAACTAACTAATTAAACTACAATGTAAAATAAACTAAAAAGTCAATTAATGTTATCTGCTTAGAAATTGAAGACATAAGTGGAAGAAGCAGATAACTAACATTTTAAGAACTCCCGAAATGTTGTATTAATGGACACCTTTGGACCCGAGATATCATTTAAAATTGTAATAATATAGATAGTTAAATAGGTAAGTTACAAGATTTGTCCAAATTTGATGAAAAAAAAAGTATATGCTCGAAAGTTACAAAATGTTAGTTGTCTGTTTCTTTTACTTATGTCTTTAATTACTAACACGTCTCAAGTTCTTAATTATCGCGTAAACCAACTCAACTATACAGGATGTAACAAAAGTGATAAAACATTAAGGATCGTATGTGTCCCTAATACAGGGATCACTGTGAAAGTTTTCGTAATTTTCGTTCGTTTTCGTCTTCATTTGAAACGAAGTCGACATTCCATACTTTCCATGAAAATTCCATAATACACTTTGATCAACGAATCTTCAAAGAAGCGATAATCGTGTTGGCTAAGTCCCCTGATGTTCGTGACTGTGGTCAAAGCGACGGTGATTCTCGTGAGTCGTGGTTCGGACGAAATTTTTTAGTTCTTTTTTTGTTTACTACGCTTCAATGATCAGTGGCTTTATCATGAGTTTGAAGCAATAGTATTTGTCGATACTCCATAGCGACTATGCTACCAAATTTTTAGTACGGCAAAATTTTACAGTGCCTCTAGCGGTCATATATGGAACTAAAATTGCCATTGTAAAAAAAAATACCTAGTCGCTATCGAGTGTCGATAATTAATACTTTTGCTTCAAACTCATGGTAGAGCTACAAAAAATTTATCGCTTTTTGTTAGCAGACATTAGGCACAAATCCGGTTTTAACTATTTAATGCCAACTACTAAAAAGTTACAACGTAATGTTATATGGAGAAGACGTAGTTTATAAGAGACAAATTTAAAACACTCCAGTTTTTGCTTTTGGCTTTTAAGACTAGCTAAAATCTATTTGAAAGATGACGAGGCTAACACCTTTACCGTAAGTAGGAATAGTTGATTGGGTAACCCCTTGATAGGGGTTGATACCGACGTTCACAGGCATTACATAAATATTTTTATCGTTCGTAGGTCTAAATCGTGGTTTTGAGATTTTTTGTCAGAAGATATTTTAGTCAACTTCAACTTTTTAAAAACAGTCAGCTAAATCGAAATAATTTCCTGATAAAAAGCATTCTAAGTTTTAATGACCTTTGGCACTTTGAGCAATATTTTCAGTCTGTGGTGCAGTTAAATTACCAAACCGCAATAAAGCCAATAAATAATCATTGCTCATGAAATAGTTATGCAAGTCCTAGCCTAGAATAACTTTTGATCACTTCTGAAGGTGTTTGGGTTTTCGTCAGAACTCAGACGTAATTGCACTGAGGCAATTACGCGCGCGCTGCACAAAATTGAACAGATTTTTAAACCCACTTACACAATGCATTGAGAGAGACATCGTAAATTTTTTAGTTGGAAAATATTGCCTAAGGTATAATTAGAAAGATGCCTCTTATTATGTGTGTGTATGTTATTATGTTTATTAATACACGAGCGGAAAATTTTGTACCCCTTTTTGCGAAAGACGCGTACATGTATGTAAAAGCATGAAATTTCCCCCAGTTTAGTTGATATGCAGGAGGAGCGTTGAATACCAATAATATATTAAATTACGTTTTAATCTTGTATATTTTTAAAAGATATAACGCTACGCACACTACAACACGCACACTACAATATTTTGACATGACATGTCTTTTGTTTTTGGTTGAAGTCTGATTTTTTATATGATAAAATTTAATAGCCTAGTAAAGAGACCTTTATGTCAATTAGAAGTCCGCGATTGAAATATTCTCTAATCTTGCTGTTTTAATAAATGAAACGCTATGCACACTACAATATTTTGACATTGCACGATAATCACGAAATACATATAAAATTTAATGGCCTGGACCCTGGTAACGATACTTTTATGCCAAATCGAAGTCTGTATTGAATTAATTCATTTGAGTCAATTTTTAAGAATAGACTATATTATTTATAGCTCCTATACACGATCTAGTTAAATATTTATAGTCGAATTTCGACTACAGGGCAATCTTTAGTTTCATTTAAAAGTGCCTAGCGACGTTTTCCGTTTATGACGTTTGCCACATTTAGGCAAATACTTAGTGGGTATGAGACTGTCTGCACTTTGGAACATTAAAAAATCACCATAGGATTTCACATAAATTAGAAAAGATTTCTCATGGATCATCAAATGACCATTTTTACTAACATGGTTCCAAATTCGGATTATACTCTATAACAGTGAAAGAATTTTGAAAATTAGCCCACAAATGGCGAAGTAATCGTTGAGCATACAAAAAAACATATAACCTCCTCCTTTTTTTTAAAGTCAGTTAATATTTAGCATATCATAAAATTGATAAATTATTATCAATATATCTACGGCATGAAGTGCACGCATCATGTTCTTACAGTATTTAAAGAACACTACCTGTGGCCCGCGACTCCGTCCGCGTGGTAACAAAGATGAGAATTATTTCCTATAACAATATTAAATGCTAATCACACCGAGTGACCTCTTAATAGAACCCGCAATAAACTTTTTAAGCTCTAATATGAGAAATTAATTGAGCAGAGTACAGTTAGTAGCTGTCAAGCGCCGTTGTAGTGCATAGCAGATGGCGCTGTATGTGTAAAATGATTTTCCCGTTTTCATGCATTTCTTCTGGAATTTTCTTTGCTATAAACCTCACTGAGCCCAAGACCCTAACGAATGCAAAACTGTCGAAATCGGTTCGTGCGTTCTGGTAGAAGTTCGTCAGGAAAGAAAACCCGACTTATTTCTAAAATAATACATAACTGACTTTTAAAACATAATATTATGTAAACCGTTTCAGTAGAATATGTTATTTTGTTCATAGTACATGTTATAGCAGTATATCCATACCATAAAATAATCTTACTGGAAAATTACCAAGTAGCTTTCATAAAATTATATAGCCAAGTTGTAATTAAGACGGTATTAATAGTTGGGTACATTTGTAAAGAAAATAATTGCTTATGAAGTTACAATCATATTTTTATATCCCGTATTGTTTACTTTTAAGTAAAAAGTAGATTTTTTCGCGGCTTGGTTTGAAATATATTTTCATACAGTTTTTCATACTCTATATTAAAGACTTGGGAGTAGAATTTATCACAACGGTTTCTCAGCGAAGGCCTATATATTAGATAGGAAATTACAACCTGACCAAACCAGTCAGTCAGTCCCCTTTTGAATTTTATATTATACCAGCTGTGCCCGCGTAGCTACCCGCGTGAAAAGTAGCCTATTTGTTAACCCGGAAGATCAGCTAGACCCATGCCAAATTTTATTGAAATCGGCCCAGCCGATTAATCGTGAAAAGGTAACCATCATACACACTAACGAACTCACAAACTTTCGGATTTTTACTATTAGTATTTTTTAAAAATCTCCATGCGAAGTATAAAAAAACGATTGCTGTGTAAAGCTTGTATTAACAAGAAGAAATGAAGAAACAATAGGAAATATGCGTATAAAACAAACTTTATTGAATCCAAATTATTATGACAGTGGGCTAAAAGATATACAGAATGGCAAAAAAAATCTCTCGTTTCTGTTGAGAAATGAGTAAGATATTAGCGATGTAAGTTTTCTACTCATTTCTTTTCCCTCAAAACGTAATTTAGTATGAACTTTGTATGCAGCTTAAAGACTGACGTCACAGTCATTATCGGATCTCTCTTTCTAACTTACTCTGTTAAACTACTCAAAGGTCCTTTGGAGAAACTCAAAGGCTGTAAGGCGTTATTAATTATTTATTCCAACATTCACATGTTGCTCTTAAAAGCCTTATTTTTAGACTCACTCTGACATACAATTGACAACATCTTTTTCTTAACATGAAAAGGTAACAATATTCGGCCTAACATACTCTAAATGCTTTTTTTGTATCTTTGTTAGTTTCAATTTTATCAAAAAACTAATTGGACAACATCGTTATTTAATAACTATACATTAATTTAAATAAACCCTATTACCTATTGTCTCATCTGCAGACTCTACCTCCGGCTCAAGTCATATTGTAATCATTATTCAATTTTTCGGCTACGTAACAATAGAAAAAACTTCATAAATTGTATTTAAACTATGTATTAGCACAGAAGATCCATAGTACTTGTATTAGCAATGTCATAAATCTTGTCTTTTATGACAAAATTAGCGAAATAATGTTAATTATATATCATACTAGTTGACCCCGCAGACGTTGTCCCGCCGAGCTATTTTGTGAAACTAAACCATTCTCAGATCCCCTTGAACACACACAAAAAATTCCATCAAAATCGGTCCAGTCAAGTCAACCAGTTTAAGAGAAGTTTAGTGACATACACACTCACAGAAGAATTATATATATAAAGATTGCCTTGTCTATAACTTGACGCGGAATTTTCTACAAATTTTGACGTTTTATATAAAATGTAATGTCAGGTTACGGCGATTAACCCAATGTCGGCCCGTCACACTTCACACACCTAATCCGCTTCGCTTATTCCCATTTTATTTTCCTTTAATAGCTTTCCATCAAGTATATAACAGATCAGTTCGCTTGCCCCCTAATTTTATAGAAACAAATAGTTTTACGCGCGTTAAAATAGGACATTAACAAATTATTGAGATGTCCCGTCGAGCGAGTGAGTTTAACGTGTGCCCTATTGCCTTCCCCTTATTTCTCAATTGCCTTTGCCTTTCCCCAAATCCCCCACAAAAACCGGCAACGCAAGCCGTCACCGTTAACGGAATTATTACGGCCTGATAAAACGCCACAGCATGACATACAATTTAAATTTCATTTTGCTCTACGCCACTACAGAGCAGCGATGACATGGGCACTAGACCAGTGACGGTAGATTTTTTTAAGATAAAGAGTCCACTGTGAAAGTTCACAGTGGACTCTTTATTAGGGACACAAACGATCCTTTAAGTTTTACTTTTTTAACTACTAATAGTCTAATTCTTCTCTTCTCATTAAGACAACCATTTTTGTAAAACAATTATCGCCCAATTATAATTGAAACAATAAAGCATAAACAATAGAGAACATAAAATGTTCCACACGCGATCCTACCTGCGTCATGACGCTCATTCCCAAAAACAAATTTTTATTGTTTACTTGTTATGAATGAAATTACGCGTACGTTAATAAAATTTGCAAATAATAACAATTATTATATATAATAATTGTTATTATATATTAGAGACTTCATTGGAACAAGTAACTAAAAATTTGTTTATTTTTGGATGATTGAAGGTTAGTTCCGACTGAAAAATTATCTGTTATATAAAAAAAGTCGGGTTTTCCTTCCTGACGAACTTCCTCCAGAACTCACGAACCGATTTCGACAGAAAGGTCTTTCTGAAAGGTCCGTCCCTTTCTGCCATATGATGTTTTCAATATGCCAGAAAAAGACAGCGAACATTAAAACTGTTCAAAGTTCGGTGTCCTTTACATATAATACGCTGTGTAAATATTGTTATTAGTCAGAAAATACTGAGCAGAAAATACGTCGGATGCGCCGTTTTGCGAAACGAAGAAATATGCATGAAAATTCGAGGCATCTTTGTGATTTTTTTTTGTCGATAAAATTTTAAGCTTTCGTTTTTTTGTTTACCACAAAAGCTCGCAAATATAATGTGATATCTATGTTTAAAAAATAAAACGATTTGTAGCTGATCATCAAATTAAAAACGGAATTATGCAATAGTCAATTTTACTTTCATCGCACTCGCATCGCATCGCACGATGGAATGCAACAACATCATTTATAAACATCTTCAATCTTCATATACGATAATACGAATCTTCATATATATGAGTAAATTTTAAGGTCGTTACCCTCTAGTTATAGACCAATATCGTTAAAAAATTATAAGCAAAAGATTGAAATGGTATTTAGAAAATATTAAGTACTTTTCCCCATATCAATTTGGTTTTCGTCAACATCGGTCAACTATGGATCATTTGATAAATATAGAAAAATAAATTCTTGATAATTTTGCAAATGTAGTTATTGTAGCTTTAGATATCGAAAAAGCATATGAAATGGTTTGGAAGCCTAGAGTGCTAAAAATTCTTCAAAATATAGGTATTAAGGGAAACGTTTTGGCCTTTATCAAAAATTTTCTTTAAAATCGATTTATTAGAGTGCGAATCAATGATATCCTTTCTGACAAAATTATTATAGATAACGGCGTTCCTCAAGGCTCAGTGCTTACTGTTACTTTATTTTTAATAACTATTAACGATGTTCTTTCATATATTCTTAAACCAGTAAAAGGGTATTTATTTGCTGATGATTTAACTTTAATTTGCAGTGGAAGGAAAAAAAAACCTACATTCAAACTATTACAGACCACTTTAGATAAACTTTACGAGTGGTCAAATAAGTCAGGATTCAAATTTTCTAAAACCAAAACCGAATTTATGATATTTACCAGGAAAAGAGCTAAAATTAGTAATTTACAATTAACCTTAAACGGTCAAAATTTAAAGGAAGCTAAAAATTTAAAATTATGAAGGTTAACATTTGATAAAAAGATGTCATGGATAGATCATATAAATAAACTAAAATCGGAGTGCTATAAAAGGTTAAATGTGCTAAAGGTATTTTCGTCTACTAAATGGGGTGCTGACAGTAAGTGCTTATTAACGTCTTATCGTACTTTAATAAGACAAAAAGTTGATTATGGGTCGATCATATACGATTCTGCTAAAAATTGCACACTTCATTCTCTGGATCCAATCCAAAACCAAGCAGTTAGACTCTGTATTGGTGCTTTTAGGACTAGCCCTATAATGAGCATCTTGGCTGAAGCTGAAGAATTACCATTAAAGTATAGAAGAAAAGAGTTGGTCTTGTCGTATGGCTTGAAATTTTCATCGCGGTTTGATATTTCTATTTTAAATCTTTCACCTAGTCATCAGCTATTGATTCCGAATATATGCAACAGCCTAAATTATCCCAACCATTACGTGTTCGAACAGCCAATTACATAAAAAAGTTTAATATTAAGACACCCCCAATTTTCGGAGAACGTTTGTCCCCTTTTTGTCCGTGGGATAATTATGAGATACCAATTAACTTCGAATTTGTTGCGAAAGAAGAAATTGCATGTAAAGATTTATTCTATGAAATTATTAATAGATTTTCTGACTATGAAAAGATTTATACTTATGGTATCACTACTCCAAATTACCCTTGCTGTTTTGTCCTAACAAATAATAAGAAATATAGATACAGACTATTAGAAATTTTCTCAGTTTTTAGTTCGGATGCAATGGTCTTGATTAAAACTTTTCAGACTATTTCTGAAAGTTCATCTCAACAAAAATTTGTTATATTTACAACATCAAAATCATGTTTAGCAGCTATTTTAAATTTTAAAAACAAGGATCCTATTATTATGGATATTCAATGCCGGATTATTCGTCTTTTACAAAGTAATTATGATTTTAAAATTATATGGGTCCCAAAATATCTCCAATCAGAATTAAACTTGTGTTACGAAACGTATAACTGAAATAAATATTGATTGTACAAATAAGGCATCATATTCTGACATAAAGAAATATATAAAGTATAATATTAAATGTGCCTGGGACAATGATTGGCAATCAAACAATGTGTCTAAATTATTTACTATTAGAAATTCTACACTAGATAAAGTTCCTCTCAACTTTTTATGCAGAAATGATCAAGTAGTGATAACCAGGTTGCGAATCGGACACACAAATATCACCGATATTCACAAAATCACTAAGGCAGAAAAAAGTAAATGTAAATGTGGATGTTTTCTTTCTGTTTACCATCTCCTTGTAGAATGTCCTGATTATAGTTTCGAAAAAAGCTATTGTAAGTTACCTAAAAGTAAAAAGTTAAAGATTTAAAAGAATGTTTAAATAATAAAAATGGATGTATTGCTACTGTAAAATTTTTGAAAATGATAAATGTGTACAAATGTATTTAAGTTTTACGTAATGTGTACTTTGCTGTGGTCGCTAATGACCAAGATGTTAATGCGACCTTAAATAAATAAATAAATAAAAAAAAAGATGAGTAAATTTTAAGGTCGCTTAATAATAATAATTACAACATGAAGTTGCTTGACCACAAGCCCTCAGACGCAGTAGCTACCCCGTAAGGGACAGAGGAAATTTAAAAACAAATAATAATAATAATTGCATAGATCGTTGTTTAGAGGAAGATATTAAAGCTAGGTACGTACAGTTGCAAACATTCTGCTTTTGAGGCATGAAAAAGTAAAAGTAATAATTTGATTTTACAATTTATAGTCATACAGTTTGAATGAAGAAGTAACATTTCCTTAATATAACTTTAAAAAAAAAGTATGTATATATTTCTGGCAACAGTACGTTTGACGTTCATTCGTTATATCCCTTATTCATTTAACATTGGACAGTAACAGTTTCTCATAGGAATAAGTCGAAAGTAACTTTTAGAGATGTTACTTTTTTTTTAAAGTTAAAACATTATCCCTGTTTTATTAAAACCTGTAGATGAACCCCTTTATTCGTAAAAATATCTACGCAATGTTTAACTATTCAAGTTTCGCTGTCGCTTTTCGTGACGTTTTCCATATTCCAGAAAGGAGCAGCAAGTCTTGATTAGTTAAACGCTGTTTAAATATTTTTATGAATGAAGACGTTAGTCTCAATTTCTACAACATAGCCTGTTGGCAGACAGACTGATAGACGGTGCAATTTAAGCGGCCCTTTCCACTCTTTGCTTACAGAACCCTAAACGAAATCACATACATACGAGCAGTAAAAACTTTATTGTTTAAGTTGGATTTTCTCTGTGGCGAGGGCGAGTTTCCGGATGTTACATAGGCATCCAGCTGATGCTTCCTGCAACACAGGATCCTTGGATCCTATCGTCTCCAACAGAAACTGTACCACGCCGGCCTGGAACAGAAAAATGTAGAATAAAATAAATTATTGGGGTAATACAAAATTTAGAAATTAGGAATAAGAAGAAACAGGCTTTGGCAGGAGTGGACAGGCTCCAAAATAAACGGTACTGCCTTACATAAAACCGGCGTGAAACAACGCATGCAGCGTATATTATCTTGTACGTCTTTTCTTCTTCTCAAAAGAACTAAGAATTATACAGCATCTATTATATACCTATAACCTTGAATTTCTACTTATATTTTAAAGTTTCAGAATAACAAAAAAGTGTCTTAATGTCACAAAAACCATTTGAATCATTTTATATGAAAAAAAAAACACTAAAATATTCCGAAACGAGAAAAAATTAAGGACAATGAAAATATGATGAGACTCGTTTAAGTCTTTCGTATGCGCGTTTTTGTAATCTGCTATTTCTGAAATGAAAAAACACCAAATTGCTATTTTACAAAAATCCTTAATGATTTTATTTAAAAACACTCTTTTATTATTATACTTACCAGATTATATCATACACTATAAATTTGAGCGTCCGTGGCCAAGTGGGTAAGAAGAAGGTTTGCACTACAGAGGGTGCAGATTCGAACCCCGGTGGAGGCGTGTACCAATGAGACATTTTCCAATCTCAAGTACGGGATGATCATTGCAGTAGGAGAGGCATGTTTCGGCACGAATGGGTCGGTTCTACCGGGCTTCTGTGAGGGGGTGGTATCACTATACCACCCCATCACAGAAGACTTGCGTGAAACGGCGTTGTGCTGTGTTTTGTTAGGTGAGCTTACCGGTGGCCCAACATCCCTAATCCCCTATCCCTATTCCCTCATAAAGGCCGGCGACGCTCTTTTGACTCTTTTGATGTCGTGAGTGATTGAAAAAAAATGTATTAAGCATCATCATCATCCTAATTCCACGCGGGCAAAGTCGCGTATAAACTTATATGACTATAGTTAAATCATCGTAACTTCACACAAAGCTTCATATAAATTGTCAACGTTCCGTGCCAAGTTATTTTGATGTGTTGTTCTATACCACTCACCGCATGCATGGTAACACAGTTGATGGAGTAGAACGACAGATGGTAGAGTGCGAGAGCGGTGGCCCTGTGCACTCTCGGGTCACGAGAGGTCATGTAGTTGACGAGGGGGGTGATCGCCCCCCTCCTGCCGAACTCCTGCCGGTTCTGTGCCCAATCACAGCAGTAGGCAATAGCGACGCCCAGGTTAGCGCGTAGGTGGTCGTCCGTGGTGGAAACTGAAAAAAAAATAAATTCGTCGTAAATGAAGATTAGTAGGTTAAGGACGTTTGTCCATCGTACACCGTTAGCGTCAACGAGACTATTTCGGGCGAATAAAATGCCACTTTATTGCCCAGGTTAGCGCGTAGGTGGTCGTCTGTGGTGGAAACTGAAAAAAAAATACTTTTGTCGTAAATGAAGATTAGTAGGTTAAGGACGTTTGTCCACCGTACGCCGTTAGCGTCAACGAGACTATTTCGGGCGAATAAAATGCCACTTTATGACATCAGTTTAATTTTGCGTTAAGTTTTGCAGACGGCGACGTCATGGCCGCTAGACCAACGTCAAAATAATCTCGTTGACGTTGACGGCCGGCAGTGGACAAACGGCCTAATTTGTAAAGTGTTAGTGCCCAATTCTTATTTTTCGAATTGAAAATATAATATTATAAGGTCGATCGATGTTTTTAAAAGATTTGTATGGAAAAGCATCTTAGCGAAATGGCTTTTACAAATCACTAAAATATTTTTTCACTTCTGACAGTCAACCGCCATTTTAAAAAAAGTTGGCACCGATTGAGTTTTATATTTTGAAATAAGAAGGAAGATACGAAGAGCGAGAAGGAAGATTTATAATTAAAAGTGAAGAAGTTAAAAGTATTTATATTATAATTAATAATAATATCTATGGACGCTTCACACCACGTTAATCTGGACCCGTGCTAAGTACCAGAGGGACTTGTGTTACAGGTACCAGACAACGGAAATATATTTAATACTTTTATACTATACA
>JAOTAV010084471.1:0-37005 GCA_026546445.1 Cyclargus thomasi | reverse complement strand
CAGGAACACCGTTGGGGTTTTAGTGAGTATTTCACCTTGAGTCTCACATACCCCGGTGGTCCTCCCCAGACTGCCGGAGATGCATAAATGCATTTCCCCAACAAAAAAAGGCAGTGAAATGAAAACAAAATGCCGAGTGCGAGATTTCTTTTTACATCCGACCGTAAACGCGTTTATTAATTTTTTTATATGGGATTTGTACACCACCTAGTAATGCTCACGATTACATGTACACATCCCATATAAAATCTTACTAAACGCGAAACGCGTTCACGGTCTAATGTGAAAAAAAAAACTCGCACACGGCACTCTGCCTAAAAATCTGATTCGATTTTCAAATAAGACGTCAATGTCAAATGATAGTTGAATATATCCAGTGTCAATCATCAAGGATTTTGATTTTGCCTCACAAGAAAAATAATGAAAAAAGAAAAAAATATAAAACCTAATTGCTTCATAAAATGAACTAATTACCTTACTCCAATAGCTTAAATATGTCATTAGCCTATTTGTCATGAGGTATAATATTTTACGACTAATTAATCGAACGATGGTCGTTATTATAATTGGAATTTATAACGACGTCTTACTGCTTACCTTAGCGAGTAATTTATTTATTATACCTATTTTCATGAAAGCTAAAATTGATAAACTACTTATATTTCGGTATAAACTTTACTTATTTACAGATGTACGTTTCTTTTGAAAGCATCTGGATAAATATGTGTTCTATGTATTGAGTTTTTATTGTACTTCCTATTGGAAGTAGCATGTGAAGAAGTTCCGCATGGTTTTTTTTTGTTTTAGGTATTAATGTTTTTGTTTCTGATTCCGCGAACTTTATAACAGTTATAAACGGAAGTGGGAGCGAGCCTACTATTTCCAAATAATCTTAAATATTGGAATTGATTTATGAAGAGTTACAGTACAAATGGTACATAAATAAGTCCATAATCATTTTATTTCATCTGGTATTTTCTTAGTTTGTCACCGTTTCCGTGTCTTCTTTCACCTTCGTTATGAGTAATGACATTTCGTTGGATCACTAGTTTGCAGTTTGCATTATGCAGCGCATATCTACTACACCGACAAGTACGAACAGACTTGGGCGCAGCGTGCGTGTATAAAAAGTATTAACTTTGACAATACACGCAGCGTGTTTGCCTGTTTGCCACTAGTAACATAAACTTTCTCTTGAACAGGTTAATTGGCGACCAGCCTTTTAGATTTTTCCGTCACCGATTCTCGTTCTGAGTAGCCTGAATGGCGAAAAATCGCATACGTTGGCAACACTGTTGCATGGGCGTTTTGCGGTGAAATGAAATCCGCTGCACTATAACACACGGTTGACGGTGCGCGTCGGGTCTTGCCGGGGCGCGTCGCATTGACGGAAATCCGTCGCGCAAAAGTCCGCCGCGATGAGGACCGGCACACTCCGTTAAAGTGTGCGATAGCCGAATTCGCTTCCAATTCCAATACAATTTGTTTGGAGGCGGATTTTTCCGCTGAGACCCGCCCCGACACGGCCCGGCACGCTGCGCCCAAGTCTGCTCGTACCTTAAGGCCATGATCATGGCCTGCAGCGTCCTACTTCCTAGGAAGGCAGCGAATTACGTAGGTACATAGGACGGCAGAAATAAGTGACCTATTTATATATTAATGCGCAAACCGAAAACTTTGTACCCCTTTTTAAGTAATACGCGTAGATGTAAAAGCTTGAAATTTCTCCCAGTTATATTTGATATGGTGGAGAAGCGTGGGATACCAGTATTGTTTTAAAATATGCTTCAATCTCGCATTAAAATAAACCACGCACACTACAACACGCACACTAGAATATTTTAACATGACATAATAATCATACACGAAATACTCTTTTGTTTTTGGTTAAAGTCTATGATTTTTTTAAATAAATAATTTAGTAGGCCATCAGGCCTAGATTACCAAATCTTTAAGCCAAATTGAAGTATGTTATAGATTATAGATTCGGGTTTTTTAATGCTCCTATAAAACTCATTATTTCTAATATTTAAGGTCGAATTGCGACCATAGGGCGACCTCTGGTACTAATAAATATATGAATTCTTCTCTGACTATACCGTCGTTAAGTATGGCTTGTAAGCTATAATAGTGCGAGATTCCTACACGTGCGAATATATACAACGGGGACAAAAGGAATACAATATTTCTGCGTAATAAAATATTCGAGAACATTCTTCTACATTGAAAGGCACTTATGAAATCACACGGTCCTATTATTTTTTATTTGACCACTAATACTTGTCCTCCATTCCGGCCGGCCGAGTTTCCGAGCCAGTGGATTTCTTCACGAGAGTATTGACTGTGTTGAAATCGAATACGGTGTACTGATTTTCCTATTAAATAGAAAATATTTATGCCAAAATATTACATACAAACGTATGTTTTCCGTATGGTTTCCAAATGCTTTCGGATACCAGATTTTTTAAAATGATATTTAGGGGGCAAGTGACCAGACACGGGTTACCTGATGGAAAGCAATTGCCGTCGCGCAGTGGTTACTCGCGACATCCGAAGAGTCGCAAGTGCGTTGCCGGACTTTTATCAGGGAATAGGGAATGGGAATATGGTTGGGTTAGGGGATTAGGGAAGTTGAGCCATCGGTAAACTCACTCACTGAACGAAACACAGCACAACGCCGTTTCAGGCCAGTTTTCTGTGATGCAGTGGTATCACTCCGGTCAAGCCGGTCCATTCGTCCAAAGCATGGCTCTCCCACGGCAAGATCACCCGTATTATGTACTTGAGATCGGAAAATGTTTCATTGGTACACGCCTCCACCCGGGTTCGAACCTGCACCCTCCCGAGTGCAAGCCGAAGGTCTTACCCACTAGGCAACGGACGCTCTTTAAGACTGAATCAGTAGAAAATACTTTAGATAGCGCGCACAAACTCCGTTGACAAACTGCTGTAGTTCTCTGGCTGTTATTGGCTGAAGGCTGAAAGTTATTTTTTCATTTCATTTTTACTTTTGCTTTTTCACTATCACTCTTTATATCTATCTAGACCATCACTATCACTCTATCCATAGGGACTTGACACTTGTGTCACAGGTACTAGAAAACGGAAATATATTTAATACTTTTCATACTATACACATATATTTTAAAGATTTTTAATACATGACACACATATTTAATGCACATTAATACCCAGGAACATTGAAAACTTTTGCTCCATCGGCGGTATTCGAGCCCGCGACCCCCGGCTTAAGCTTCCAACGCACTCACCAACTAGGCCACAGAGGTCTTCAAAACATGTATTTTTTATGTGATGATGATTATCCCAGTCGGGTCAGGTATTTCGGATAAAATTGTTGGCCATTCCAGAATATTTTTAATCAATGAGCGCAGCCAATTCGCTCTAATGATAGCAATAACACTTTGTCTACTTGTTGCGTTCGTTTCCAGAGAGAATCGCCGGTAATCTGGTATTATGAACCTTACTGCTATTGTAATAAGGTTTTGGCTACTGTTAAACCTGCTGGTATTTAATTAATGAGATAATATTTTGGTACAAACGTAGGCTGCTAGGACTCGATCTCTCGATATATCTGATCGCGTTCGAATCTTAACTTAACTTTGTACCATCGAGGAAATTCATTTCTAGTCAGTTCTTTTGGTCAGAATATTTGGTAAGTATGTAAATTCCATGTAAGCCGTGGCTAGGTTTGATATAAGGCAACCAAATGACTTAACTTGAAGAGATAATTTTCCGGGCAAATAATTTCCTATAATTACACAGTAATCTATTAGTCAGACACACTTTCACATTTATAATATTAGTATGGAAGTGTGGATGTATATGGATGTAGGTAATATTAGATGATTTAACATTTCCGGCATAAAAAGTATCCAATGTCCTTCCCCGGGACTCAAAATATCTCCATACTAAATTTCAGCAAAATTGGTTCAGCAGTTTGACCGTGAAGAGGTAACAGACAGACATACATTTTTTCTAACGATCAATTGGCTCATCCAACATTCCTACCACTGCAACTCCTGTGTCGCCAGGTTCAACAGGATTAGTCTATCTCCTACAGACGCCCTTTCGCATTACGATATCATTATGGATGGATACCGATAAGAAAAATCGTGATAAAAGCAATCACACTCCTCATCTTTCCAATACAATAAGAAGTAAGATAGAGATAAGCCTTGTCTTTTAGGATAAAACAATGCCTTTGTCCAAGATTGCGTCAGATCCCTCGGGGCGGAAAGACGTGTTGCCGAATGTTCCACTAAGTGCGGGTTGGAATCCCAAATCCCATGTGGTTGAAGTTATGTATGATCTTTAACTACTTGTTAATGTAAAAGTGGGTTAGCCCATTATTATTTTTTACCCGACTGCGCCAGAAGGAGGGTCATGTTTTTCGAGAGTTTGTAACTATGTATAATTGTTTGGCACGCTCTGCAGCCTAAACGGCTTGTTGGATTTTAACGTATGAGGTATCCTTAGATTTGTCTTGATAGCGCAAGTGACACTGGGTACATTAAAAAATCGAAATGGCAGATTTTGAAGACAAAATTTTGATGATCCAAAAACATTTTTTGCCCAGTTAGGTCGAGTAGGGTATCAAAATAAAGACCTTTAAATAGCCATTCTAGAAATAAATATAACTTGATATTGAAATTGCAATGGTTCCTGCAGTCGGGTTTTTTGTTTTTGGACATTTAGCTTGTTTTAAATATCACACCATCATCATCTTACAACGGTTTCGGTGACAGCGACCGGTTACCTCGAAACCAGCTGCAAGTTACGAAGAAGTAATTTTATAGCAAGCAAGAAACACTTCTCTATCTTTACTCTCATAGCCTTGTTAGAGGACGACCGACACGACCGGCGAAAGATGCTCAGCCCCCCTAGACAAGTGTCAAGCGAGTATCGTTTAAGATAATCGTTTGGCGTGTTTTTGGGATTGACAAACGAAAAGTCACAATCTAGTCGAGTTCGAATATGTCAATCCCATACAAAACAAGCGAAGCGATTATCGTAAACGTTAATCGCTTGCCACTTGTCTAGGGGGGCCGAATCCACTTTCTACATCAGACGCGTGAATCATCTCGTTACTTGAAAGCAAATAAAAACCATTATGTTCCAAAACATTCTTAGGAATCGCGTAAGTTAGCTTAAGCGATTTTTGAGTTCAACACTAACGAAGCCGTAAGCAAAAGCTAATCATTACAATAAATTAAAACTGCCCACTTCAGCCTCACCGATATTGATTCAGGATAATAATATGAGGGTTTCTGTTTGTCTTCCGCGAATCTTGGTTACGCCGTCCTATGACAATGTTGTTTCAGAATAAAACCGACAAAACACGAGTGACCGCATACTTATGAGGCTTTTGTCGTTTGCCGGTCACCGTGCCTTAGGTTTTATTCAATTCTAAATCTATACTAATATTAGTGTAAACTAGCTCTTGCCCGCGACTACGTCCGCGTGAAACTTTATAAATTGCCACGTTTTTACAATATCTTTTACCCACTAGATCACGGACGCTCAAAAAACGTTTGGCTTGGTTTTTCGTTTATTCATATCGATGCCTTACTGCCTCAACTTCATATCTTAAATGACTACATTTCAGGAGACAAAAAAAACTGATTATATTTTTTTTCTTAATAACTGTACAAAATTAATAATATGAGGTAATTTGATAAGTAAATTGTCACCTATCAAATAACCTCATATCTAGTTTTGTATAATAACTAAGAAAAAAATATATAATCAGTTTTATTTGACCAATGCAATGTAGCCATTTTTGAACTACGAGATTGAGGCAGGCATCGATATTTGGTTCTGTTTCTATGTTTTAGCGTCATAAAAAAATAGAACAAAATCTGCTTAAACTAACAGAAATAAAACATTTTATCAAAACCTTCGCCGACTAAAATATTTCATGTGGATATCATTCCATTTCATTGATTACTGAATATCAGTCTCAGTCCGATCACCGATGTTAATCAAATTTGTGATCGTCCAATATCTGGTCGTGACATCACACTGGCACGCCTGTTAATATCGCACTATGTCAAATTAGTCCAATTCACATCGAAAGTAATTAGACTGTGACATCGAGATATTAAACTATAGAACGATAAGTTTCATACAACCATAATACAACTGACCGTTCAAAAGTGAATCCAGTTGAAACGTTTTTGAGCGAATGAGCAATTCGCGCATTGCGAATTTTATCCGTCCAGATTTTATTTGCGTTACTTTTTTCATATACCTAATTTATGCAAATTTTTTTCGCGAGTGCGGCTTCATTCATAAGATTATAGTTCAATGTGTTATAGAAGTTGTGGAAAAAAATGCCGCGCCGACACGCGCTATGGCTTAAAAACAGTTAGAGCTAAGGGACACTTCATATAACTACCAACTGAAAAACGCCTGATTTTTTTTGTCACCTATATAATCGCAGTGTAATAAATAAAACCGTAATTGTCCATAGACTGCGGGAACCCTTTACGGGATTTTCCGGAGAAATTGCATCGAACTCGTGAGATTGGCGTCGTAAATTTCGACAACGAAGAATTCGAGCAAATTAAATCCCCCCGAACCGAACAATATTACCCTCATATAGTACACGGGTTACGGACTCGCCTAATAAACGAAATACAGAATGAAGGAAAATCTTTTCTTAACTCGCGTTGAACTAGAAAATTGCTTAAATATACGAATAATGTACATGATATTTTTCCAAAATAGTCTATTACTCTCTATCCTTTAAATTATGTCTATGCCAAAAACCAAGTCGATAGGACGTAAAGGAAGGAAAGACAAACAAACACACTTTCATATTTATAAAATATTAAAATAATTAAAACCGACTTTCGAGGAAAAAAAATGAAAACACTCTTAAAACTATCTAAACTATATAAGGATCAAAATATAATTCTTATACATTATGTGAGCTTTTTTAGACTTCGACTAAGCCTAACCTATTTCTGTACTCAATATTCATACTTTTAAAGTCGGTCCCAGCCCAGGAAATGCCAGAGATTATCGACTAAGAATTTTTGCTCTATATCAATATTTTAAATGGGAAAGTGTTATTGTTTGTCGATCTCCTTCACGTCCTAACAAAGCAACCAATCGGCTTGATTTTTTACATGGAAAAAGTTATTAGGGTGGATGAAAAAGTTATTAGGATGGATGAAAAAGTTAAAAGGCTTGTACATGGAAAAAGGTCTCGTTTTCAGTACATTAGTATTTTACGTGAATTTCGAATTTAATGTTACCGAAGTCATATCGAATAGTTCTATCAGGAAAGTTAATACCGATCCAAACTGTAGATCTAAGTAAGTTGGTCACATTATGTGAAACCCAGCTGGCAGAAAAAACGTAAGTTCGTCAACAGGCTCTGGATAAATTTCTTCGATAGTAAATTCATATATATAACTCCTAAATAATATTTTTTAAAATCTATATATAAACGGTTATTTGTGATGATTATACGTACCCGTTTGTTTGGATGTGAAAGACACATAATGTTATAATGCAGGTCATTTTAGTTAAGATATTTATGCTGTTGATTGATAAAATTTACACGGCTGTATATACCTGCATTTCTGTATATAACACCGTAATCACTGAACCTGTATCTTTAAGGAATTAAAATATCCGTATAGCACGTTCGGAACTAGAGCACAATTTGGTACCAAAACTGACCTTTTTTTGGTAGCACATGCAAGAAATCCTTCAGAAAAATAAAAATCTCTATATGTTTCTATATAAATTTCAAGAGGTCCCCTCGATTTCTCATGAAGTCCATAATCAGATCATCACTTTTATGAACATGGTACCAAATTGGAATTATACCATACAGAAGTGTAAAATTATTTTTAGAATCGGCCCACAAACGGCAAAGTAATCGGTGAACATAAAAAAATATACAGCCGAATATATAACCTCCTCCGTTTTTGAAGTCAGTTAAAAATATGAATATATTTTTATAGACTAAAAATTATTGAGACTAGGTTTAAGCACTCACTTGACTGTTGAGTCGACGTTAAACTAAGTGTCCCACGGGAACTGTATTTTTCCCTGGTACTTAGACCGTCATTAGCACATTTCCACAGGACGCGACAATAAAAGCGAAGATCGATTTCCGGTTCTTGGTTGGAACTTGTATATTTTTTCTACAAAAGTATAAAGGTGAAGATGCTTCTATGGCGTAAGACGGTTTGTAAAATATCTTAACACTGAATTGGATTAAAAAAATAGTTTATGTAATAATACAATTTCTCAATGTGATTCGACTCAAAGATGTTTTAAATTATTATAGGTATAGTTTATGTTAAAGTTTAAAAAAATCTGAATTTTAATTACTTATTATTTACTTAACTATTCATTTATCAAAGAACTAAGCCGGCATTTAGGGACCATCCATAAAGTACGTTAAACCTAAGGGAGGAAAGGGGTTTCGGTTTTTGGGATGACATCCTAAGCTTTGTGACATTAGATTCAAAATTTATTTGCAATCAATTTAACCTTGTTTAAATTTTTAATATTGGTTTCAATTTTTGATGTGAAATTTCCAATCGTGACGTCACACGAGGGAAGGCTGGATCCCAGCTATCCCATATTAAACTTTATGGATAGTCTTCCTTTTTTTTCCTTCCTGACGATATAACTCCAGAACACACGGACCGATTTCCGCTGTGTTGCATTCACCCTCGGGCTCCACGAGGCTTGTAGCAAATAAAATCAGGTAGAAATTTTCAAGAAAAAAGTCACCACCCGAAGGCAATCGCGGGCAACAGCTAGTATAATATAATATTATCATCTAGAACTTAACAATTGACCTCTCAGTATGCAAATGTGCATAACTCCATTAAGACGGGATCAAACCGCCCAAAACTGGTTAAATCCGGTCTAATCCGACTTGAACGGAACCTACGAGTCCATTTCCGGCTGTGCAGGAAAAGGGGCTCTATACGGTTATTATTATTACATCCATCTGCTTTATTGAATTCGATAATAACAATAATATTATCGAAAACCGTAGCCATGTATTGTGGGTATATATTTAGAGTCGAGACATTGTTTTAGATTAGTCGGGACGTTGTTGGTTGGATTAGGATTGGTGTATAGTTTTTATTATTTTCCATACTTGCTAACTCCGCAGCCGTTGTTTTGCCATTCTCGTCTTTATTATCTTTTCCTTACTGTCTATTAAAAATTGAATGCCTCCGTGGTCTAGTGGTAAGGAGCTCGGCTCTTGATCCGGATTCGTGGGTACGATTCCCGCGTTGGAAACATGTTATTTCCATGTTTGGTTAGGACAATGCAGGCCGATCACCGATTCTCTGACAAGTAGATGGTTTATGCGCTGGATGGGCATGTAAAAAGTCGGTCCTGCGTCTGATCATTCGCCAGTCGCGTCGGTCTTCCGTCACACAGGGTTATGACAGTAAAGAAAGAGAGAATGCTCCTATGTACTGCGCACACACTTGGGCCCTATAAAATTACTCCTGCATAGCCGACTGGTTCTATGAAACTGGCCACCGTCACCGAAACCGGTGCGGTGAGTCTTTATTACAAATGGAAAAGTATATTTGTTTGTTTGTAATTTCTTCCCGTCAAAACAAAGCAATCAATAGACATGATTTTTGAGGTACCCTTATTTGAAAGGATGTAGAGTAATATAGGCTAATTTTGGTCTTGGAAAAGCTCGTTGTGTATTAAGGAAAGTCAGCCAAGTTAATGAAATAAAACCAACCAAATAAGCGCACAAAAATAGTATAAGTACCTACGTCCGCGTCAGGCTCAATTTTGTATTGCTTGTACACGCCTTGTTTTGACTCGTTTTTGTATGGACCTACCTTAACACGACCTTGAAACGTCAACTGGTAACTGATAGCCAACAAACTAGTCAACGGTGATCTTTCGTATCGACGAAAGATTACCGTTGACTTAAACATAACGTTGCCAAAATATTCGCATCTTAATTTAATTTTCTAATTCCATGCGAGCGAGGCCACGAGAAAAAGCTTATGTGTTAAAACACCTAGACCTCAAATTCGGATTTGGAAGGGATCCATTTTGTTTGTTTTGTTTGAGTAATGAACCCTCAATTAGAATTTGAGGTCTAGGTGTTTTAACACGTAGCTTTTTCTCGTGGCCTCGCTCGCATGGAATTAGAAAATTAAGTTAAGATGCGAATATTTTGGCAACGTTTTGTTTTTATAAGACCAAAAGTATACCCTAAGTTACTCTCCACCCTTTCAACTAAGTCTATGCTAAAAGTTAAGTCGATTCGTTAGGGCGGAAAGAGGAAGGACAAGCAAACACACTTTTCCATTTATAATAGTATAGTTCTAGTACGGATAATAAATACACTGAACGCAAATGTGTCTGTCTATCTGTCAAAAGTGAACACCCTGCAGAAATGCGAAATACGTTGAGGCTCGGACTTTAAGAATAGTTTTTGTCTAAGCTTTATACACTGTTTAAGAATCTGAATTTCCATAATTCAACGAAGTAGTGGGTGACATTATAAAACTAGGAATAGTATTATTAAAATATGTATAGGGAAATTATAATAATTTTTCATGCAAAAAGCTGTACTCTGAATTATTTTCTTTGGTTATTAACCACACTCATTAGTCATTACAAATACAAGTGCCGCTAACTCGATGTCAATTAAGAACAAGTTAAATGATTTAATTTCTAAAGAAATTTGATTACATGAAACTTTAATAAACTGCAATTCCAGGGATGAAATTAATAGAAAAAATGGCACATTGCACTTTAATTCCTTCGTACCTTACCTTTTTAAATTCCTATAGTATCTAAGTTTTAATAGCCAATAGATATAAATAAACTTTGTTTGAAAAGAAATGCACTTAAATAGTTATAACACCTTGTACCTCTACCAAGCATCTAAAGCTTCGTAAGTTGTCAGGGAAAAGTCTATACGAACCAGTATGCCTTGATCTCTACGGAACCACCATAACAACACAAAATATGTCTGTTTGTTTATGTCACCCGCGTCGGAAGGTCAGTCAAATTGGACATCACAAAGCCGACTGCACCGGTCAGATTATCATTGGCAGCGGACGAGGTATAAAATTAGTACTGTGACGTTACGGTCACCATATCTCGGTGTTAAGTTTAATAGGCCTATTAAATATTAGTTATTTTTGAACAACTTCTCAAAATTGGCGGTTACACACGATGACACGCGAGCACGATTGTGAAGAGGGCGTATTCTATTCTACTTGCCGTCTATACCTTATGGCCTCCTTTGATCAACTCGTTGATAAAGTTCTACAAACGATTGTAAACAATGATCGTGACCATTATAAACGATGACACGATCGAAGATCATCGCCGATCTGTAGGCTACATTTGACAGAGTTATTATATAATATATAAGCATTCCAGGAGTAAAAGATGATTCAAAATTAAGATCAAACCACATATAATGTTACCAGAACAGCGAAAAGAACTTTAAAGACTAGGTTAAAAAATAAATAATTTCAAAATAAAACAGGTTATTACATAGAAACTTCTTCAAATGAAAAGAATGAATATCGCAGCAAATGAACCAATAAATAATATATCTGGAGGCTATTCACGTACAGCTCCATCTGTGTTATATTTCACTCACAATTTGTACTACTCACTGACTTATAGACTTTATGTGCAATGATGAGCTATAAATAGAAGAGAAAAAACATATAATAAAATTAACAGTTTTAAAAAAAAATGATGAAAACTATAATAATAGGTATAGTAAGTCCTACGAAAGCATAGACTAGTCCTAAAATAGAACAATTTATACTAAAATCTCAAAGACGCGTGTTTCCTGGAACCAATACCCTTAATTACTGTTAACACATATGGGACGTAGGGGTAGCATGGGAAACCAAATTTTCAGAGAATAGCTTACATTAATATTATAATGTTGTCTAACATAGTTAACTATATTTCAAGTTTTACAGGTTTTAACTACAGATGAAAATCAACGTTAAAACTTATGTTACAACATGGTTTGGGACACTAATTTAGAAAAACGTTTATTCTTTAGTTAAATATGTTTTATTATTCTTTTTTTCTGGATATCCCACGCCCCATTGTACACTTTGGTACACTTTACGAAAAAACTATAAGAGCTTTAGACTTGGGCTTTAGGATAGTAATTTAAAAATATGTGTATAAATGTTTAATAATAAAATTGTAATAATATTAAAGGAAATAATAAAAAATAAATTAAAATATCATTGTACTACTAATACCATCTATGAGTAAAGATGTTGAACTGTAAAGTTAAACACATCTTAACATTTGTACATCTCATTTATGGTCATAAATAGCGCTTACGCCGAGCAAGCTGCGCTTTTCCGCTAGTATATAAAAAGGCTTTCTTCTTCCTATTTCTTTGACACCGTATGTTGAGGCACAGTCCCGTACCTCACGTATTCTCACAAGATCATTCACTTAGCTCTCGGCCCAGATGTAGTCGTAAACGCACCGAGAACGTGCGTTCTTTGCCACAGACTTTATTACTGACAGACAGACCTACTTACAAACGAGGTATAACAAATAATGTTATAGGGTGAGTCGTCAGCGCTGCTACCTGGCCCATCCGACGCATGGATCTTACTTGTCAGATAACCAGGCCTGCATTGTTCTAATCTATCTTGGAAATAGTACGTTAGGTTAGGTTCCTGGTACCTAATGCTGGTATCGAACTAACAGTCTACGACCACCGAGAATAGTCAAGGAAGTGTTCTGAAGTTTTGAGGGGACACTTATTGTACTTCTATAATGTGAAAGTATATCGACGGTTAAGAACCAAATACTGCTATCTAAAAAATCTCAATTTTACAGGAGAGGAAAAAAACTTAATATAAATTTAATATTATAGTTATAGATTATTTATACACGCAATATTCTAATAGAATACTACACTTTATTACTACTGGTTACCACATTTTTTATTAGAAATAACGAGAAGAACAATATTTTGTTTGTAGACCTAAGCAAAAAACCAATAATTGAAAAAAAAGCAGTATTTGGTTCTTAACCGTCGATATATAATAACGACGTTTGTCCACCAACACCGTCAACCGAGAATGAGATTATTTTCGACCGGATAAAATGCAATTTTGATCTAGGCTATGAGTTTTATTTTCTAGCGACATCGCTTTATCATTAATGGTCGTCACCGTCATTAAAAGCGTAGAGGAAAATGAACAAGAAGTCTATGTCATAAAGTTGCATTTTATCCGGCCGAAAAAATCTCGTTCCCGATTGACGGTGTTGGTGGACGAACGCCCTAATATTCTATTACAGCCTAGTTTCCAAAATATGAATTATAAACCCTTGTAAGTCGCCTTGTCTCCACTATTACCCTATTCTAAGATCTACAAGTCGACCGTATGCCCGCAACCCACTTGGCGCGAGCGCGCGTGCGTCGACAGACACGCGCGGTTTGCGGTCACACCTTATTATAGGTCGCCAGGTATTTAATGGTCATTGTTTCTAGATTACTATTGGATGTATAATTGCCGTGGGTGAGCTATGCTTCGGCTCAAATGGGCTGGGATCGGAAGAATACCACGGCCTTATAGAAGTACCGGCATCAAATAGAGCTTTTGCTATGTGTCGTGGTGGTGAACTTCACCTCTTCAGGTAAACTCACTCAATCGACGAAACAGAGCAAAAGCTCTATCATTATTTCATTACCTCGCCCAACACTATTTCATTTCCTTATTTTCTTAGCCTATTCCTTCATAAAAGACCGGTAATACACTTGCATCTCTACTGATATTACAACCCGTCCGTGGTGACCCGTCTGCTGGCTTGGCCCCTAATTTTATAAAATAAGAAAATAATAAAGGTTCTCTATCTATAATTCATAGTTCTCCTTCCTGACGATATAATTCTATAATATTTCACGAACCGATTTCTATGATTTTGCATTCGTTGGAAAGGTCTCGGCCTCCATGAGGTTTGTAGCAAAATAATCAGGAATTTCAAAAGAAAAGGCGATAAATAATAATTCCTGCGTTTATTACCTTGCGGACGGAGCCGCGGGCAACAGCTCGTTATAAATAATTGATGACATAAGTAAAAGAATCGGATAACTAACATTTACAACTTTTGAGTGAATACTAAATTGTTCATGTAAAATTGCAATAAATCTTTTAAATTACCAATATCATTGTCTAGTTAAGTGTATCTGCATCAAACCTACATTATTTTAATTTCAAATTATTTTTCGGATCCTAAAACGTCCATTTACGCGAAAATCCGGCAGATTTTTATATGTTAGCTATCTGCTCCTTCCACTAATGTCTTCAATTATTTTATATTCAAGAACGTTATAACCAAGATAAATATGAATTTATACATTAATCTTAGCGAGGCGGGCGTACCGAAAATGTAATATTGTAACAAGGAGAAAATTATGAAAATGTCTTCGGAAGTTTGACACCTGATTTTTGTGAGCACCGTTTGATCGCAGGCTCGCATTATCATAAGATATTAGGAATATTAATCATAGCTGACGGATGCTGGCGCGGGCTTGTGAAGATATAAATAAGAATTTATCTTCTTTATCCTAGTTGTAGTCGTTTTTACAACATTTTTTTATTACTGCTCGGCTCCTATTGGTCGTAGCGTGATGAATATATCCTCGATAAATGGAGTAACCAACACAAAATATTTTTTTTTAATTCCGGTTAGTAGTTTCTGAGATTAGCGCGTTCAAAAAAACAAACTCTTCAGATTTATTAGTATAGATATTTAGCAGAAGAATTGTTTGGGTTCATAATGTTATGCATAAGTTGAATATAATAGAATATTCACACCACGTCAGTATGTCCCCGCGGTAAGTACCGGAGATTGTGTTACGGGTACCAGGCAACGGAAATATATTTAACACTTTTAAACTATACACATTATATTTAAGATTCCATATTAAATACATATCCAAAACTAAGGAACATTGAAAAACTTTGCTCAGTCGGCGGGAATCGAACCCGCAACCCCCAGCTTAAGCTCGACCAACGTGCTTACCAACTAAGCCTCTACTCTCAAACAGATCTTTCTAATATTTGGACTCGACCGCATGTTGATGTCCTACTCAACAACGTATGTATGTGTTTGATGGCCTAAGGCTTTGAACATAACTGCACAATTAAATTTTGAGGATAACTTAAATTTTTTTGTCTCCTTATTTTTTATCTCTTGAGTATAAAATTAAATAGAATGTAAAAAAATAATTGGTCTATGGTACACTTAGTTATTTCCTAAAGTAAAAAAATCCTTCTATTTGTATTTTGTACCACGCCCTAGGCAGTGTATTTACCTTTCACCCATGAGATAATAAGAAATGTCTATACCATTTCATTAGACATTAACGGGTATTTTGTTTTCCGTAAGCAGCTGTAATAATACCTTGCTTCTTATGAATGTAAGGTATAATAATTTAGGGTGTGTATAGGTAGGTCCCTGAACAGATAAAGACAAAGGAAATCTGTCAGTTCATCCCACAAACTTGGTCAGATTATTCATTTGACCTTTCTGGTATAGCGGTCACAGTAAAAGTGGCAGCGACAACTGAGTTTTTTTCTGATTCATATTAACAAGCACCCTACAGTCATGAATTTGACAAAACTAACTTTCAGCTCCTTCAGAGTACGTACAGTAAGTTTACGCGAAACATACACTTAATAATTAACACACATATTTTTATGTAGCACCTAGCTCAGGGAAAGTCCTGTAAGAAAATAATGTAGGTCAATCTATCTTTTGTTTATGTATGCCAGATCTATTAAGATTGGCGCGTCATCACTCCACAAGCAATTATGACTGAATGATATATCACAGAAATAATTTTAGCTCCTTTCTTATTCTCTCGGTTAAGATTTTCCTTATACTCGGAGAGGTGAAGTGCTATTTTTGTAGTAATTCGAGCATCGTGGTGACCTGGCAAAACTTACAATAAACATTTATTTGACAATTTTAGACAACAAGGCCTAATGTATTTATTATTATATATATGGGAACAAAAATTTCGTAACCAAACGTTACGAAAATATGAGGTTTTGTTGTTCTATGCTATTTCAAGCTTACCTTATATTTAAATTATCAGTGATTTATATGGAAGTGTTCTTTGGTGTATTTTTAAACACCCCATATCTTCTTCTCACATTTCGGTACTTACTTAGAAATCTGATTTTTATACCGTGATAACCAGAGATATGTAGAAAGCCTACACAAGCTTAATCTGACGCGCTCGAGCAAATCCAAAAATTCCCTCTTGGGCTCCCCGAATATTACAAGTGTTGTTGTGACCAAGCATACATTCGATACACAGAAAGTAAAGTTTTAATATAATACTAGCTTGTGCCCGCGGCTGTGATCGTGGAATTCCAAAATCAGTAAAATATGACAAATATATAAATAAATATACACTATTATGGTATTACAAGCTTTTGCCCGCGCCTTCACGCGCGTAAAATTCGGAAGTTGGTAAAAATATGCAAAAACGTGATGTTTTTCAAAACCAAAGTAGCCTATGTTACTCTCCATCCTTTCAACTAAGTCTATGCCAAAATAAAAGTTAGTTGCTTCTTTTGGGCGTGATGGAAAGACAAGCAAACAAATAAACAAACACACTTTATCATTTATTAATTAATGACTAGTAAGGTATTAGAGTAAGGAGTAAGATTTAATAATCCACCATTTATTTATGATATCAGTAAGGAGTTCATTGAAAGAATTCAAGTAGGATTAAAATGTATTATGATACTAGAAATCCTACGAACTAGTATCAAACGTTAGATAAAAGCCCCATTTCGAAGTTTCTACGATCGTTCTTAACCTAGAGTAGGTACGGTTGAAGACTGATCCTTTCCGCCTTATTTCTTGGTGGCAAGGCCCAGAATGTGTCTCTATATCCGTCTTCAATCGTACCTCTGCGCTATTTCAGCGATATTGCAAAAGATATTGGAAAAATGACGTCTTTAGGTTATATAATATTGATATAAGATGGATATTACACCGGGTCTCCATTCATAGGTTTTGCGGCTGATCATAGAGCTTAAATTCATCCATTCGTATGTTTAATCTAATTTGTGCCAGCTGCTATATTTAAAACTAGGTATTTTTATATAGACAGGTATAAAGGGAGCGAGTACATATTATCTTTGAGAGTATCTTTATCTAGATGTCCTGGTAGATTGTTGTTTTGTTTTCCTTATAACTTATGAAATATGACTGATAATAAATGATAAATTCTGTTGGAAAACTGAGACTGAAATCCTGGAAAGATTATTCCAGGATTTCAAGTTAGATCTGATTGCCCACGGTAGGCAAATAAAAATTCAGTTAAAATGTGTACGAGTCCATCATAGACAAACAACCTGACACATAATTTTAATTTCTATAGATACAAAGATTTTTGTTGGCACATGCATGTCACTGAACTTCCGTTGACTGGACCGATATCGATAAAATGATTAAATGAATCCTCAAACCAAAATCTAATTAACTATAGTTAGTGCAACTCAATTGTGCGCGTGGCCATGTGTGTGGGTAAGCCTTGTTCAATGTTTACTCGGATGGCGCCGGTACCTGAATGAAAGTTGCGTATTCACAAGTGCACGCACGCATTGGGCCGCACGCACAACAGATTTGAAATGTCTGTACTTACCATCAGCTCTCTCCGTAGCTTATCCAGTTCGTGCGCGGAAGGCGGGGCTGGCTGGACCCTCCCCCGCCTCAGCTCCTCTAACTGCCTCGTCAGCTCTTCCACCTTCGCCACCGCCACAGACAACTCCTTCTCCTTCTCATTGAAGAGAGCTCGGATGGATTCGAGGTCACTCGCTGTAAGGAAAAGAATATTGTTAATATCTAAATCGAAAACAAAGGGGAAAACAAAGACGTACATAAGGAGCAATTCCAGATTGCTTTAGAATCAAAAAATTTAAAGTGCTAATTTTTTGAAACACGCTTAAAAGCCTATCACATATTTCTCTGATCGTATGGGTTAGTACTATAGCGTCATGATTTGCCTATAGGTATAAAAGTTTTATAAAGTTACTCCTTAAGTACTGCTGCTTTTACAGATAACTCCATATAGAAAATTGTAAACACCCTAGAGTATTATCACTTTGTTCAGTTACACCCTGTATGTACTTTTCATTCAAGCAATAAAATTAAAATGCAATTTTGATGCAGAGTCAAATCGAATAAAAAAAGTTATCGGAAAGCTATAATCATATTCATTTATATACTCCGGGAGTTAAATATTGCATAAGGCCACTTCAGTACCAGCTGCGGCCAATTTAAAAGCTCCATGGGTAATATCGGAGCTTTCAATTGCAGGACACAATAAGAGCTTTGTCTGTGACGCTTTACCGATGATCAATTAAAATTTATACACGTGTTTTATAATTTATTTAAAAGCTAAAGGCCGGTTTATTATTTATAATTATAGCTTTATTAGTAATTCTCTTGATGTTGCGAATGTCTTTGGAGAACGATAGTTGCATTCTAGCTGGCAACCAGTTTGCCCGTTTGCTCTCTGAGTTTATAAGAAAGCTAGAATTTTTTTTTATTTTATACTAGCTTTTTCTCGCGGATGCAATCGCGTGAAATTCGAAAATCGCGTAAAAATACGAACATGACGTTTTTCTCAGTTCAAAGATGAAGATAGTAGTAACATTTAATTACTCCACAATCTACAATTTTTTGAGGTAAGGAACACTTAGTGATCTAGAATACCAAAACTTTTATATTTTATGCTTTTAATTTTGAATTTCAAATAAAGTACACACTAACATTCAGGAAATAAGATCAAGGGAGATCGCGATAACAACATGTTCAAAATAATTATGAAATTTAAAACTTTAAATTATTAATTAAACTTTACTATTGCGAATGAGTTTTTGCTTTTAATTTTTTCATGCAGTAACATATAGAAAGTACTTTGAAATAAATGGAAATGATTCATAATATTTTCTTTTGTCAGTTTGAATAGGTCTTATTTTTATTACTTTTTAAATTATACTTGTAATTTCTATAAAATGGTTTTATTAATTATAATGAGAAGTAAAGAACTATTTGAAGTGGGAACTATTTGTTTTATAAATGAGTAATATATTTAATTAAAAAATCTTTTTAAACTTTGTTAGTCTCAGTAAAACTCGATAAGATTTGTCTAAATTTAGTTTTGAAATATTCTGATTATAAAATATATCTGATTTGGAATATTGGAGGTTTATATTTACTAGAGGCCGCCGAGTGGTTGAAAATCGACCATAAATATTTAAATCCATCCTGATGAGGAGCAGTAAAAAAACTATAATCTGTTTCAAGGTCTCGTACCATGCCATTTAATTTTATTTAAAGAAATTAACCATAGACAAAAATATTTTAAAATAATATTGGTATATTCCACGCTCCTCCTTATCAACTATCACTGGGAGAAATTTTATGCTTTTATATCTACACGTCTTTCTTAAAAAGGGGTATAAAGTTTTACGCTGGCGTATGGACTGGACTGCACTTATTTATGATCCCTCCTAAATAAGTGCAGTCCAGAAATGCAGTGGGTCTTCTAGTAAGTAGGTGGTAGAAGCGTTGATTTCTTTTAATATCATGACAAACAATGTCTATTCATTGGCCCCTTCATTCATAAAAATTTAAAGCAATGTTTAACTAATCAAGGTTCGCTGGTTTTTCTGGAATATTAAAAATGTCACACGTCCAAAGGGACAGCGAACCTTCATTGGTTAAACGTTGTTTTAATTTTTTATGAATAAGGGGGAAAAGTATTGTTTTTGAAATAAATTATAAGAACGATAATCATGATAGCTTAAGTTTTCTAAGTATATCTGTATACTTTTTTTGAGAATACTTCGCATATTGGTCTAGCGATAGCGCTCTATCTGTGGCAGATCCACGGATAGAGCGCTATCGCTAGACGCTCTTAAGGCACTTAAGAGAGTCCCTTCTTTTATAACCTTTCAACATATTTTATCGAAATAACCCAAGCTAAGAGTCTATTTTATAGCCTGACTAGATAACGTCCGCAACTATCCTGCTCCAAATTTTTCCGAACACCAAATGTAGGTACATATACAATCAGGGAAATTAAGGTAGATACAGATCGCGGATCTTAGTAATTTGGTTGGATGATGTCAAACCCAGCGATCACGACTTCCATGGAATTGACATAATCCGAACAAATAACCTAGGTCCGTCAATTGACTCTCTTTCAATTTTCTCCATGGTACTTTACCGAGCTAAAGTACCTTCGTGCCGTACAGAAAAATCGGTTCAACGGTTTAGGCGTGATGAGGTACACAGACATTATTTGTAAGGTACTGATATAAACAAATATGCAAATACGAAACTACAAAATGTTATTTTTAATGCAACAGAATATTATGTTTCCCGCTAGCAATAGAATAAATAATAAATAGAAGCAACTCGACAAATGGAAGAAAAGCTGCGAGCGCAGCCACTAGCCGTGTGCTACAAATTTTGTAGAAATGAAATAGTAAGCTTTGTGAGCACTACGGTTTTCACGAAGTGAGCTAAAAACTTGAAAGTATATATTATAAGGTTTTTAATAAAATTTTATATTTGCCTTTACTTATTTACTCGCGAAATTCTGACGAATTATTTTCACAGCCTATAGCGGGCCTGCCCTATATTATTCCAATCCAGTCATTAAATTAGTGCTATTAATCAATGGAATAATCGAAACGTGCACTGGTTTTAAAATTTAATCCAATTTCCAATCGGGATAGTGCAAAATATGGAAACTTTTACTGGTCAGCTAGGCTTTTCATAAGAAGTTATCTAACACTGTCATCTGAGGGATATAAAAACAAGGAGTGGGTATACGAGTAAAAAATTCAAGGACTGAAAATTACTTACACTTGGCCATTTCGGTTTAAAAATAAAAATTTCCTACAGGACCATTATAGACACACATTTCGGTTGCAAGCGACGAGACAAATGTTGACAAAACCTCTTGTAGATATTCAAGAGGATTCGAGAATGGTTTAGATCCACAAACTAAGACCAGCAGGATAACACCTGTCGGGTCTACTAGAAATAAATAAAACTCAATGGTTCTGTTTGACATAGTGATATATCAACTCATGAAACTCATAAAATTATAATTTAATTACAAACTTCTTCCACGCATGTCATCAACTTTGTTCCAAAATTTTACTTGTACAGATTTTCGCTTGTCTCGTGGACATAAATACAATTAATGACAAAGTTGCCAGAAACCACCGTTGTGTTTATAAGCGTGGAAATTCCTCTCAACATTGACAAGGATCGATAGCCCTAAGGTTTAGGGATCTTATAACTTTTGGCAGACACAGATGTAAGAATGTTTACTGCATTAGCTGGCGTCCAAAATCGTGGAGTTTTTTCGTTGCTAAAGTTATTGTTAGGCTGAAAGAAAGAAAGAAGAACTTTACTCCATTCGACCTAACTAGGCATAAAACTTTATATGAAATGTCAAAATTTGTATAAAAATTCTTGCCAAGTTATTTTAAACAGACTATAGCCCGTATATCAGACCTCACTATAAGGCTTTTGGTACATTTCCGCTGGGAGTGGGGACGTTGCGTATCGTATTTTTTCATACTACCTACTATATCATACGATATCATCCTTCGATCACGTACACTTTTGTCAATCATTTTAGCCAAACGAATTACGACCAAAAATATTCCGTAAAGGAACGCGCACAATTTCACCACAAAGCTGTAGAAATAAGCTTAAATATGTGGATAAAAGGGTTCCGAATAAGCTTTTGTACGCTAAAAAAGGTAAATATTTTTAGGTTATTTGTCGACTGATTCTGGTTATAATTGGCAAATTTTACGATATAGAGTCAAAGAGTCAAATAAACTTAGAAAATCCCCTCCCCTCGATTTCCCTCGATTCCTCCTGGATCATCACCACTTTTGTGAAAATGGGACCAACCTGCAAGAGCTACGAGACCACAAGAATTTTGAAAATCGGCACATAAACGGCGGAGTAATCCTCGAACTAAAAAAAAACAAATATAACGTCGAATTGCGAAACCTCCTTCTTTTTGGAAGTCAGGTAAAAATAGAGAACGTTTATTTTGAACTTCATGAATTTGTAAAAAACTGGAGTAAAAACACAGCACTAAATTTGAATAATAGCGGTAGACACGTTTGCCTTAAAGTATGAGGGTATGTTTCACTACCTCCTGAGTGTGTCAGATAGGCTTACTACAACTTACTTGACAAGTGAGGTTCCTTACACTTCAACTGTTAGATAATTTATGAATAGCCTTACTTAGGACCTGTTTCACAGCTTACTGATGAAGTTTTTGGTAGGTTATCCACGACTTTTTTGACAGATCATCCATACTAAATCTGTCAAAAATAGTTGTGCATAGATTATCCGACACTTATCACTAAGTGGTAAAAGAGGCCCTTGAGCCACAACCTCTACCGTATAAACAGTAAAAAAATCTATCCATTTTGAAATGTAATGCAATCGTATTGTGTATCAAATATACATAAAACCTAAGCACATAAAACCTCTGAGGACGTACACACACGATTCAGCACGGATTTATTCGAACATTCGAGATATTCACGAAGGGATCAGCTAAGTAATTGGGTTTCACTTAAAACAGCTGCCATGAGAGTTACCACTTGTTGACCGTATTACTAGTACTTATGAGAATCACAATATACCAGGTATGGCTAACCTTTTTGTATTAACGTGCCAATAAAGTAAAAATCTTTAGCCATTTTACAAACGTTGCCAACTTTTTTTTATGATCGCGACGCATTTTTGAAGATTGGCTGAGACTAGAATGTAATTCCCACAAGCATAGCCTCATCGGCTTTTTTGAATATTTTTGTTATGAGTAGCGTGCCCAAAATTTTACGTCACGTGCCACTGATTCCACTATACTATTCAAGCCTTTGCATTAATTGTGGATAATTTAAACAGTACTAAATGACGCCCACAAATCCGTTGCGCCAAAATTCTCTTTTCGCGATGGAACCGTACATTTTTTTTCGGGATTATAGGTATCGTATGTCCTTTCTAGGGACTAAAAGTGACTGCGTACTAATCTCATCAAAATCGATCCAGTGGTTTAGGCGTGAAAGAGTAATATACAGATTGCAGACAGACCGGTGTACTTTCGCATTTGTAATATGAATATGGGATAATAAGGATTTTCAGAACGATTTAGTAACACAAACAACTCATCAATGAATACTAAGCTTGGAACAAATTTTAAATGGTCGGAAATTGAGAATTGTTCGTTAAGCACAATTTCTTATACAGACACAAAATACAATATGGCTGTCCCCAATTAAATTAATTACGGCACGGTGATCTCATTATTAGCTAATAAATCACCAAGGTGTTGGTAATGAAAATTAATTAGCATTTCGAGGCTACTCACGCGCGATTTGACGACTTGGCAATGATCATGATGCCTTTCAACGGTTCATAAGAGAGAAATGTTTTTCTAATGAGAATTATAGAGCAAGCGAGCAGATAGGTCGCCCGATGGAAAGCGACTGCCGTCGCTAATGGACACTTGTAGCAGCAGAAGCGTCGCAAGTGCGTCGTCGGCCTTTATATAAAGAATAATACACATTGAATTTTTTAAAGCCTCAACCTTCATTTTATTAAATGCAGCGCGTACTGTTCGTGAAACATGTACAGTGTAGACAAATATGCATACAACTTTAGTGATAAAGCAATAGGAAATATGCATGATTTATCTTTCTTTAAATAATCTATTGTTATTATTAAAACTATATAGTCCAATCAGTTTTTTGATAAAATTGGAAACAACAAAGTTATAAGCCTTTAAAGTAATCAGTTAGAAGGAGAGATCCGATATTGATTGTGACGTCAAAGTCTATAAGCTGCATACAAAGTTAATACTGAGTTACGTTTTGAAAGAAAGAGATCGCTAATGTCTAACTTATTTCTGAACTGAATTCAGAGATTTTTTTTTTCATTATGTATATCCTTTCGCCCGCTATCATAATAATTTGCATTCAATAAATTTTGTTTTACACTCATCTTGCCTATTAATGATACTGGCCGATTCTGGAAAAAAAAATGTTATCTATTGTGGAATAATTTCTGATATCACATAAAATAATTTATAGCGGACAAAGTTACATATAAAAGCAAGTACAAAGTTAGGCGGACAGAAGTGAGAGATAATGTTACTTTTTTGCAAAATTCTTATACTAAATAAAATGTAAAATTCTTCATACAGGAAAAATAACAATACATTACACGGAAGTCTGCATAAATTCCGTTATAAATATAAGCCCATTATTATTATAACTTTATAAAGGAAAGTCTTTATCAATTTACGTCAATACAAAATGTGTTTGGCATTAATAATTTAGGCTTCGTCCATACTAACGACGCATTTAACCTTCAACTTTGACCGAAGGGAAGCGAACGAGAATAAGCCCTAAGCTTGAGTATTTTACGCAAAGTATTAAAGTATGAATTACTTAGAAAACCGTATCCATATTTACGAATATTCGAGTAAAATTTCTATCATAGATAGGATAGAAAACAATTGTTGAAAAGAACTAGGTTAAAGGGGTAGAATTTATCGACGCTTTCTTAGCGAATGCCTACGTCATAACATCTGCTAAATTTAAGCCTGATCCGTCCAATGGTTTTGGATGTACCTTAATAGATCATTATTTCTGTTAGTCAGTCAGACAGTCAATACTCAATCAACTTTGAGTTCTTAAATATTTCATAATACATACTTGGGTATTTTTATATTTCTCTCAACAACCGTTTTTCTGCAACTAGTTTCTACCACTTAAAAAATACCGGTTACAAACGCACATTTTCCGCAAAAGGAATTGTAGCCGGTTAACCGCAATAATACGCGATTAGGAGGGAGAGTGAGATTTATAAAGGCCACCGTTAGCCCCCCGAGATTTATCTCAGGATGTGTGGACTGGCCGGAGGATCGAATTGATTGCTTGAATAAATATTCGTTAACAGATACTTTGCTGTGAAATACGCTTAATGGAATAGAATTTTATTTCAGTTACATAAAACATAAAGAGCTAAATGCACAGGTTATATTATGTACTTGTCTGTATGATACTTTCCTCGACTTTGTATGGGTCAACACATAATAACACACATGTATAATTTTCACCATTCATCCTATTTTGAAGTCACTTAAAAAGTAGCTTAAACCGCTTCAGAGATAATACTATAGGAAGTGCATGTTCCTTATATAGAGGTCATTGTAAAATAGCAGTGTTGAAAGCGAAAAAAAATTGTGATTCGTTTGAGCACCCCAGCGACGTTAGTTTGTCCATACAAATCACAAAAAATAGGAATACAATCAAACCCTAAAGTGTTATCACTTGGTTTTGTAAGCGTAACAAAACTTTTGTTACGCTCTGTAGATGAGTATAACACGAGAGACAGACCTTGGTAAAAAAATGAAAAAAAAAAAAACAAAATGTCCAAAATTAGCAACAGAAAACTAGCTAATAGAGAATGTGCATGATTTTCAATATTAAATAAATCTATCATTATTTAATTATAAATATTGATATTTGAAAACAAAAAAGTTACAACCATTTAAAGTAGTCAGTTTGAAAGAGAGATCCTGATTGTGAATTCTCAGTCTTTAAGCTGCTACAAAGTTCATAATCAAACACGTTTTGAGAGAAAGAGATGGACAGACAACTTTAATCAGTAATATCTTACTTATTTCTCAATCTGCATTCAATAAATTTTGTTGTACACGCATAATCCTTATTGTTATCGGTATCGATATATTAGCTAGTTTTCTGTCGTTGTGTTTTCGAGATTTTTTTCTTAATATATTTTTTACATTTCCTTATTAAGCTCAACTGTCTAGTTAATGTGACCGTGTTGTAACTACGTCATAAAATGCGGCCCGTCCGATGCGGTCCGTCACAACGCGTAGTTTAATAGAATGTAAGAATAAATATACTAGAATCGGGTCCTGTGTTTTCGTCAGTCGCGTTGTCAGGTCGCGGCCTTATTCACACCTGGTGTTCGCCGTAATTGGGTCACATTAACGGATCACGACTACTCCATTTGGAGTAAGGTCTCCCGTCGGACTTGTAGACTGTGTATACAGTACATTAATATACCGGAGATATCGAGGCTTATCGAACTTCGTTGCGCGAAAACTGTATATCACAGAAATCGTACATTTTCCAGGGATAAAAAGTAACCTAAGTCCTGCCTAGACTTAAATAAAAGGAATACGTCTATTTACAAAATTTAACAATAAAAAAATAAAGTAAAATAAAATAAAACACTCAATTAAAGAGCCCGCCCCGCAGCGTACCGGGTTCAAATGTCCCCATCACGCTGGCCGCATTGCCGCGCTGAAAGGCGAGAGAGACATGTTGGGCCAGGTACGCCCCGGAACGGGGATCATTGCCTGAGTCCCGCATTTTTCGGCCAAGCTGGCGTACAAAAACTTTCGCTTCTTCGCACCAGGCACCCCCCGTTTCTACAGCAAACGGGACGAATAAGTAGCGCTTTTCTAGGTCCGCGTGCTTATTGTGTTTTAGCCTGGCTGCGTTTACGGCGGCGGAACCCGCGGTGCCTATAATGTGCAAAACAGCGTAAGTGCTAACGCACGTGGCATCCCAAATAAGGCCTCTCCTCTCCTCCTTCCTTGGACGTTTCCTTGATCCATGGGATCAAGGAAATGCGACTTAAGCCAGGGAGCTCCAGAACGCACGGTATGTTAGCCGACACCAAAGCTCGACGGAGAATGTCGTTGAGCGCCTGGTACCTAGCGAAACGTCCGGCAGCCTTAATACAACTGAGTCCATGGTGGCCGTAAGCGTCGGCGTCAGCACCGCAGGGGTAGTGATGAGGCTCGCATACTTCGCAACCCAGCCTCAGTGCCACTGCTACGCGCGAGGTGTTGTCGTCAAGTAGAGTGCCGAGCTGTGGTGATGGCAATGCCCGTAGCCAAGCACTAGATTCTCTACAGGTGGCTACCTTAATTCGGGCCAGTGCTGGTTCCGGCAGGGAGTTGTTAATTCGGGTTAAAATGAAACTGGTGCAGAGGTCGTCCCAGGCACGCTGGGAGGTGACGTTTTGGGAGGAAATGTATCCGAACATAAGCATATTCGGATACATTTCATGTCAGGCAGTTTCTGTATCGGTCAGAAAGGGGATCTTGCATCCTGAATTTTTAAAATTTAAGCTACAAGGTCAGCAACCCCATTCGCCGATGCTAAAAATAAATAAAAATAGCCTTTATTCTACCACCATATATTTGAGCATTATAATGTTGCCTAAACTTAATAGCTATTTATTCAAATACGTTCAGTAGTTCCGGAGATTAGCGCGTACAAACTGACAAACAGACAACTTTTTTGTAGATTTGTGTTCTATTACTGTCCCTAAGTCCAAATAGATTAATTAATTTGTAAAAATATTAATTGTACAGACACACCAATTTTACTGTTTTATTATATGTATAGGTTTGAGAAAAATTGTATTGATATAAAAGCGAGAAAATAAAATAAAAAACCTAACTGATTTCATAAAAAGTGATAAATCCACCCCAGATTTGCGTAAGTGAAAATCACAACACTAAGAATTTACTAAACTCTCTTCGTAACCAAGAACATTGGTATTACAAATCTCTTGATGTACAGATTGTTCCATTATAATTGAGAGGTCTCAGGACCCCAATTGTTCAGTGGATAACGCTATCGGTAAACCAATTACCGTGAGAGGTATCAAGTACCATCTCTCGATTACTCCTCAATGTCTTGTTGAATGTCTGTCACATTCTAGACAGGTATTTGTAGTAGAGTATTTTAAGTATCTCGTAAACTGTAACGAATGAAAATTCTATATAAAAATATTGAAGTAGCAACATCGGGATCCCAAAAGTATCTGGCAATAATAAATTAAAATTTGAGATGATACTCCCAATAACATATTTAAAATTTTTAACACGAGCCTTCTCATAATGACGTAAGTCGGTAAGTTCTTAAAAAAATAAAAATTGTATTAGATCAATCAATATGAAGAATGACTCCTGTTAAATGTTCCACGGGATTTAATTAGAACAAAAAATTTTAGTCCGTAAAATTGTAGTAAAAAAAAATTTAGTCCCTATTTTTGCTAATGAACCTCGATGTAAGATTCTACAAAAAATGAAAATGTCTATATTAAACCGCCTTAACTTATAAAATAATTATTTAAGGATTTATAATCGTTAAAGAACTAATATACCGGCTTAAAAATCTTGCGAGCCTTGTCTAAAATAAAAATAATAATAAGATATATAGATAAAAATCTAGATTAAAAATACCAAAAATGTTCCAATCCATACATACCAATATTATAAATGCGAAAGTGTGTCCGTCTGTCTATCTGTCTGTTACCTCTTCACGCTCAAACCGCTGAACAGATTTCGATTTTTTTAATGGAGATACTTTGAGTCCCGGACAAGAACATAGGATACTTTTCATCCCGGAAAAATGTACGGTTCCTGCGCGATAAATGAATTTCATCGCATCGGAGTTGCGGGCATCATCTAGTGAATTAAGATAAAGTATTTAGTAGAATCTGTAGTGATGAGGCCTAAAATGGTCCTAATAGCAATTATGAAGGAAATTCTCTGCAATTATTTTAGCACATTTTGTTAAAAAATCGAATAGTTTTTTCAACACAATTACTTAAAAAAATTTAAATTAATTGTATATTTACAGTTTTGCAAAATTAGTACTCATTTGCAAGAATAACGATAATATGAATTGATCTTAGCAATACTGCAAAGTGACCATTTTAGGTCCCCTGAGATCCCGCAAGGGCTAGCATACCGTCAGTACACGTACGAAAGTATAGACAAACAGACAGACGGTTGGGATAAACTGACAGGTTTCCTTTGTGCATATAAAACCTTCTTTGTGCTGTAGAAAGAAACACTTTCTGTGTTGCTATGCTAGGTCCGCAGGTGTAGTTTACGAGGTGTTCAGAATTACACTTTGAATTTTTAACACCGGCCCGATTTCACTCGGAGCTCCGCGATTCGGGACTATTCTTAGAAAGGATTTCACTTATAAATGGTGAATCTGTGTTTTATCTTTGGGTTAGCTGGCGGTTGCTCACAAGTAATTGACAATAACACGCCAAAACTACAGAACGAATTTTGATGTTTGGTATACAGAATACACAGAGAGCATTAGCTGACTAAATCAAAAATGCTTTGTCACGGGAGTAAAACTTCACTTGAATTTAACTTTTTTATAAATAATATTAAATTCAGGTAAGAATGCTTTATTTATATTCAAATTACAATTATAATAAATTAAATTATCGACTAAATATTACAAAGTAAAATATACAAACTTAAAACTAAAGTTAAAAAACTATAAAAAGAAAACCTTTTCCAAATCGTCCCCAACTGGCAGAGTACCAAGCAAACTAATAGCATTGCCCCGTTGAATGGCAATTGCTATCCGTTGTGCCAGGTAGCTCCCGGCTCGGGGGTCTTTTTAGATATCTCTCTAAGGAGCTTATGTGCTCCCAGACCCCAAGAGCCCAGGGTTTCTACCCCAAACGGTTCCAACATGAGATCTCCCGTGAGGTTTCATATTCGCGCCGCTTGAGGTTCCCCGACTGGTTTTTTTTTTGCACAGCTTGAGATGCCCTGTACATGGAAGGGGGCGGGTGTGTCGACACAAGTCGCATCACACACAAGGGCCCTTCCAAGACTCCAGGGGAACAGTCATGCCATCGGACCTCTAGCCATCGTCGTGCCCAAAACCTGAGGGCTTCAGACTCCAGTATAGCTGTAGTATAGTATAAAAGTAAAAGAATGCACATCTATCTGAGCCGAACGAGTTGAAGTCAAGCCCTCGTTGATTTTTACAACGAACGAATCGGCCGAATCGGAAGATTTAGCGCGGGCAAGTTCCATGACCTTTCATGTATCGGTTTTTAAAAATCGTTTCATTTTCCGCATTCGGCTTGTCTGATTCTGATAAAGCTTACTTCGTATTTTGTCTCAATAGTCACTAATAGACTGAGAGGTGTACATGGGCCAGCGGGGTAAGTTTACCCTGTAATAAGTTATGTTGAAACGTAAAGCTGGGTAATGTACCCCTGAATATTATAGAATGACTTTCATTCTTTAACTTCTAACGAGGAATTTTTCGCCGAGCTCATAGTTCATCAGAAAGAAAAATGTACCGTGGACAGCGATTTTTTCCAAAAAAAATAGTTTAACTATGAAACTAGTCGGTTAAGATGAAGGTTATATTCCAATCCAATATAAGTAATACTATAACCCCTGAAGTTTTTTGTTTATATATATATTAATAATTGTCTGTTAGCGAAAGGCAATTTTCTCCGGCCGTGAAGGCCGTTGGGGCATGTATTCGCCTCAACTTAATAATACCAATGACTAGACTGCACTAGTGCTAATAATTCCGTATCCGCATAAACACATTTGCTTATAAATCTTAAGTAATAAAGAATTTAAATAAAAAGCGTGTAATGAATAGGTTTTAAAAGCTTTTAAATTCTTAATAAAACTCCAAAGAAAGTTTTCTGTATAAAGCGCAAAACGTTTGAATATTAAAAATAAATAATTCGATATATCAAAACTTCAAAGGGAACATATTCTGAGATTCCGAGCTGCACTTTGCCTGCAGAAAAACATTTCCCAAGTCAAGATTCGATTACTTCTTACCGTTTTTCGTTTTTTTGCTCTCCGTTCATTTACGAATCCCTTTTAATTGCTTCCTCTTAATACAGAAAATTCTATGTTTGGAATGGAACTTAATTTGTTTGCTTACGATCGTTTTTTTTAAATTAAAGTCATAATGGAAGGGAATGTTTAACTCAGATTAAAACTATATAAGTTACAACATAATTTGAACAAACCTTGTATTTAACTTACATACATACTTAACCAAGTGGTGTAGTAAATTTATTACTTTAAAAATTAAAATTATGCTCAAACACACAAAAAAAAACATTGACATTGTTACAAACTTTATCTAATTACGCTTATTATAAATAGTAGTATAATTTATATCTGTCATTATTCAATGATGAAAATTTAATATATTGACATTCTTTTGAAGAAATTCTGTAACTACACAATATAATCTGGGTCCATTTTGAAACAAAACAATTGCGCAAAAATATGCCGTCAATGACGTAAAAAAATTTATTTTGTAGTAAATTTTTGAAGTCGGACCTATGATATTGATATTTAAAGCTAAAGTTATCTCAAACATGTTAAATATTCTTGTGTTGGGAAATGATTTTAGTAGTACGTTTGTAAAAGAATTTCGATGGCAGGAACGCTCTTAAGGTGTTGTATTTTGAAATAAGTGAAAATATATATAAGTAAGTCCACCAGAATCCTAAAACGGGGCGGGTCCTTAAAATTCGTTAAAAAAAGGTTTGTTGATATTCTATGATGACACTATTTCATTTTATTATAATATTTACATTCAATTGCCTGCGTTTTTATGTTACCTTATTAAGTTACCCAGGTTGTTAGTGCTTAAGGGGGCGAATGAAGCAAAAAATAAAACATCGTCTTTCTCTCTTCACACTTAGGACGCCATTTATACGCCAGGATAAACAGAACGAAGCGTAATCGCCGCGAAAACAATTTCTTCTTTATAACTCGATAAATATACAAAATAATAAAAAAAATCATATCTTTACAAACTCGGTAACAGAATTTTGTATCGTGTTTTGAAATACTGAGTCCGTCGAATGCGCCGTTTTGCTAAACGAAGAAATATGCGAAGAAAGAGGCATCTTTATGATTATTTTTATAGAGAAAATTTTAAGCTATCGTGCTTTCGCTGCTACAGAAGCTCACAAATATAATTTAGTATCTATGTTTAAAAAATGAAACGATTCGTTGCTTACCATCAAGTGTAAAACGTAATTATGCAATAGTCAATTTTGCTTTTATCGCCCTCTTAAACCATTCCGTCACCTAGTTAGCCACTAATTAAAAGCAAGTAATATTTTAATGAAACCTTACAAACATCTCACATTTATCACACCCATGCACGCTATTCTTTGTCCGTTGCATGCAAATTTATAGAGCAAGCATGCAACTATAGTATCGTGCCCTATGAAATATGTCAACGGTTTCTTGTGTTAAGAATTTTCCGTGAGAAAATAGCCAAGTAGCATGCAAGAAGAAAGTGGGAGAAAGTTTATATTATGTGTGTTTGGGTAACAAACTATGTACAGTACTCTGATAAAAAGATTGCACATCGACCTGGATTTTCCTGCGATTATATTAGACTAATTTTTCATTCGTTAACCTGCTGTTGACGTACATAATATATCAAATGTCACCCTGACGGTTTTTAGTGTGTAATTCGAATTTTCAAGGAAACTCGGTTGCGTCCTTTTTGGTAGTCTCATTGACGTCACTGACGTCAGTGTCATTGGCATATGCAGTGCGAGCCCTAGCTGGCGCACGGAGAAACGGGTCAAAATTTGTTTAAATGTGTGCGTGCAGCTTTCTGTGCAACTTATCACACATAGTTTACTGACAGTTCAAGTATTCAAAGAAGTACTTGGCCCACCACATATTCCCACCACTGTATCTAATGTGTCGCCAAGATCGACAGCGGTATCCAACCATAAAAACCCTTTGATATGGTTTCAGTGGGCCTAACATAAGCCATCGTGATAATTTTGTCTGCACGTTTTCTCTACGTTTTCCGGTTTATCTCTTCATCACTATTGACGCTAACATGACAAACAAAATCTCGTGTTTTTCGACAATAATTATTGTGTTTTGTTTTTAATCCGTGCTAGTTTTGTCTACAAACCCTTACATAATAACACATTTTTATCGAGTTCAGTTACGTTTTACGATGCTAGTCTACGAACGAGAAATTTGTCTCTCGACGTACGCATTTATGGAGTAGAGATATATGTCGATATCGACTATTTTGACAACGCTCGTGAGAGGAAATATCACGTTGGTGTATCGTAGACCGGCAGCGAGCCCGAAGGACATGCTAAAGCTGTCTTAGGACCGGCAACGAAATTAATCAGAAGCTACGAAATACCGCTACGGCGAGCCTACGACGCTACACGCCGTACACGTAGTTCTGTTACCGTAGTTCTACCGTCTACGAACTACGGGTAATGTGTATACCTATTGTATGCTTATAGATACATTTCGATAAAGCATGTTTAACCGACTGCACTAGAAAGAGTCTAAATAATAAAGAGTATTTGGCACATTTTATTAAAATATACTGAATAAGAAAGAGTTGAACAACTGATTCGATTAGTGGGTTTTAGTGGGGCGTCATAAATTGATACCCTTAAATATTTTAATTTTTATAACCCCAACTTACTTTTGACAAAGGTCACCTATCCCGACCAAATTCTGTACGGTGCCCGTGGAGGAGTCGCCATGTGTGATGAAAAGTGCCGTCGGTCGATACTTCTTTAGTCCAGCTTCGATCTGATCCAGCGTGAAGGTTGCGGTGAACGGTATCTGCATTGCAATTGCCTTGATACCTGTAATGTTTAGAATTTATTGTTAAAACTCATACAATCACTTATTCTAGATGCCCCCGGCTCACTTACACATATGTAATTGATTATACTGTTGGTTCATGGTGGAAATTCATATTCAACCATAATGAGACCCACTTTTTCATATACTATTCCACAACATTTCCCCGATTCACATCCATCACAAACATCACCCGTGTGATTGTTAAGGGGGGGGGGGGGGCTCATTTTGTCGTCTCCAAACCAACTAGCACCAGACTAGTTATAGCCACGATTAAACTACCTTGGTCTTAGCCAGACCAGTAGCTTCGAAAAAAAAAACAAATACGCGACCGGTTTCGACAAAGTCATCATCAGGAATTTGTTATAAATTTGTAAAATCGAAGTGAATATACAATACTATAACACTTTACCGCGCACCAAAAACACAAACCAAAAAAATTTTATAAATGACAAACTTACATAAAACATGTACAATGATGCACAAGATGCGAACTTATTACTAATAGCAATCTCTGCCAGTGAACCTTTACCAATGAAATAGTTTATGAAAAGTGTGTTTCATTAAGTATCCCACTTACACACACTAGGCGTTTTTCTTTCTATAAACAAATCTATCGTTATTGAATATCGTTATTCAAAATTAGTCCTATCAGTTTTTTTAATAAAATTGAAAACAACAAAGTTAAAACCTTTAAAGTAGTCACGTAGAACAAAGATTCGTTATTGATTGTGACGTCAAAGTCGGTAAGCTGCATACAAAATTCATACTAAACTACGTTTTGAGAGAAAGAGATGAGTAAAAAACTTAAGTCGCTAATATCTTATTTCACAACTGAATTCACAGATATTTTGAAATTCTGTATATCTTTGAGCCTACTATCATAATAATTTGCATTCAATACATTTTGTTTTACGCGCATCTTCCCTATTCCAACACAAAAATATGCCTATAGCTTCTATCTAGGATAATGTAGCATTCTAAGTGAGAAGTAATTTTGGAATAACTTTGGTAGCCTTGTATATCACAATCCACAAACATTCTTACTTAAGTAAAACCAAACACAAAAGGCTTAACTCTTTATAAAGAAATATAGATTTCCTAACTTAAATTAAAAACAAACTTAATAAATTTTTGCAGCTTCCATACGTACTAAATTCATATAATTAAAATAACATAGGAATTTTAAGTGAAGAAGACGATGCTTGTAAGCAATAAATCAAAGGTTAGGTCGAATTCAATACGGTTTTTACACGACTGCGACCAGAAGGAGAGTTACGTTTTTCGAGAGTATGTATTTATCTATATTTGTATGCATGTATAATTGTTTGGCACGCTCTGCAGCCTAAACGGCTTGATGGATTTTAACGTATGAGGAATCGTTAGATTCGTATTGATAGCGCAAGTAACACTAGGTACTTTAAAAAATTTAAAAACTCAAAATGGCGGATTTTGAAGTTACAAAAAATTTTACCGCCCATTTAGGTCGAGTAAGGTATCAAATAGCCATTCTAGAAATATACATAAATTGATGTTTAAATTGCATTGGTTCCTGCAGTCTGTAGTTTTCTGTTTTTAGAAATTTAGCTTGTTGTATTAAAAATCTCCATCTGCACTCGCAAACATTTCATAGCTCGTGCTATACTGCTTAATATAGAGAAAATTAAGCTCGAATTATAAGATACTCTCGGATAAGTCACTTTTAATACATATAACCTAATATAGAGCGTCCGTCGCCTAATGAGTAAGACCTTTGGTTCGTACTCGAGAGGGTGCAGGTTCGAACCCCGGTGGAGGTGTGTACCAATGAGACATTTTCCGATGTCAGGAACATAATATGGATGCTTATTGCCGTGGGAGAGCCATGCTTCGGCACGAATGGGCCAGCTCGACCTGAGTGATACCACGGCCTCACAGAAAACTGGCGTAAAACGGCGTTGTGTTGTGTTTCGTCCAGTGAGTGAGTTTACCTGTGGCTCAACATCCCTAATCCCTATTCCCTCATAGAGGCCGGCAACGCACTTGCGACTCTTCGGATGTCGCGAGTGTCCATGGGCGACGCCAGTTGCTTTCCATCAGGTAACTCGTCTGCTCCCTCGCCTCCTAAATATCATAAAAAAAATCGCTTCATTCGTTCTGATGTTATGAATTCCACAGAGACAAACATACGCACAGGTACATGGAACTTACAACACCACTATTTTTGTTCGTGGGAATGCTAACGAAAACTCACCATATCGTTTACTAATGATCATTGCGCGCTCATCCCAGATGCCTCTGCTGGCAACCAGCAGGGTGTCCTTGGGAGACAGCAGGTTGCAGATGACAGTTTCCATGCCAGCGTGCCCGGAACCGCTAATGGCCAGCACCAGCTCGCTTCGCGTCTGGAAAAGGTACTTCAGTCCGGCCCTTATGTCGTCCATTGCCTAGAATAGAATAGACTTTTTAGGGTTCAGCACCCAAGGGATGAAAACGAGACCATATTAGACTTCGACGTCTGTCCATCTGTCCGTGTGTCTGTCTGTCCGTCTGTCTGTCTCCAGGCTGTATCTCAAGAACGGCAATATAGAGTTGAAATGTTCACAGAATATGTATTTCTGTTGCCACTATAACAACAAAAACTTAAAACAAAATAAATTAAATGTTTAAGAATAGCTTTTGACAACAAATGTGTTTTTTGACAGTTTCGTCCTATTGATACTAGATGGCGCAGCAGTACGTCTACATCGTTCGTTCGTTTCATCACTTGATATGCCGTGACAATATCGCCTCAACTGTCGGTCGACCTTTTAAAGGTTAAATTTATTTGTTTGTTACGTGTACTAGCTGCCCCGTGCCAACTTGAAACGTCTACTTACCCATTTACCTCATAAAAATATGCCTGTAGTAGTATGATATACAGTATGTGCACTCCCGCTCTCTGTGTGAAATACATTTTGACAGCCGCGCGGCTTGTGACATGTGCCAGGGCTGCCTCTTGGTAGTACTTTAATAACCCGACCGAAAGTGGATACCTAATGTTTTTATATCTGTCTACTTTTATATTATTTTTACAGTTTAATTTAGTTTACTCGTTTTGTTTATTTATTTTGTGGCACAAATTAAGTTAATCATTTTACCCTCTTCCCGTCAACTTATTGACCAGAAATTTGTTTTTCTGACATATCGAAAACGGAATAATATCGTCCAATATATGAATGCTCTTGAAAAAAAAATCTCTATAAGTACTATCTTGAGTAGTTTTCATTAATGTCTGTGATGTCCACCGTAAACTCGAAATAATAGTATTTATGTATCACTAGCTGACCCGGCGAACTTTGTTCCGCCTTAATGGCAATAAATAAGCAGATTGTGTTTTATTTTATTGGAAAATC